>CM027118.1:19925422-20198526 GCA_015476505.1 Urochloa ruziziensis
ACCCCATGCGATGGGGGTCGGGCGAGGCGGAAGTGGTCTGCGCTACATGGCGCACTCCCGATCCCAACGGTGGGGGTCGGGCGAAACGGAAGCGGTCCACGCTACTGTGGCGTGGTCCCGACTCCCGACCCCCATGCTCGGGGGTCAGGCGGAGCAGAAAAGTTGTGCGGGTATTGGGTGCCAAGGGTTGGGCGAGGCAGAGCTTTGCCCCAGCAAGGGTTACGGCCTATTGATCAGTCTCTTCGGGTATCTCTAATATTGATACCTGACATTGTATAATTTTAAAATTAGATTAAAATTTAATCCATCTCGTCACTTGGACTTAGCCCACATGTAATTTGGCTAAAACAAGGTCCAAAGAGCCAAAGAGGTGATAGCCAAAACTTAGCTTGGCACACTAAGAATTGGGCCAATAACAAATCATGACAAAATAATTTGTCATAAATTGTGTCGCCACCCACTTCGGAACCACATTGGATTCATGTCCAACGCAATGCCACCTTAGGGCACGTACAACGGGCAGACGGCTGCCGTCGATTCGCGTCGATTCGCGTCCTCCAAAGCAAAATCATCCGCCGTGGCAGCTATTAAATGAAGACAGAGAACCTTGCCGTCGTTTCGTTGGTCTACGGCCGTGTTTAGATGCCCTCCGAAAAAAATTTTGGAGGCATTAAATGCAAAGAATCTTGTATGCATGAAGCATTAAATAAAGTTTATTTGTAAAACCTTTTCACAGATGGGTGCAACTTTGCGCGACGAATCTAATGAGCATAATTAATCTATGATTTGGTACAGTAACTCACTCTACAGTAACTATCCTCTAATCGTGTGGTCAAAGACCTCATTAGATTCGTCTCGAGAATTTACCTAGGGTTGCTGCCTTTAATTAATACCCTTAATTATTGGTCAAAGGTGCATTTATTACCTCAAAAACTTTTCACCACCTATCTAAACACGGCCTACGGCACGAGTGCGTGCTCCAACGCAAGTCGACGGCTCCCAGCGCGCATTGTATGAACGGATGACAGTCATTGACGCCGACGCCGATCCGATGTGCGCGGTCAAATGCGCGCACAGATTTCCCTCTGGCGCCAAACTAGCGGCGCAAGAGGCGGAGGCGTCTCAGGCGTGGAGAGCAGCTTGACGACGGCTGCGATGGAGCGAAAGGCAGCGACCACGCCAGCACAAGGGTGGCGGCTGCACCGGTGCGGAAGGGCGCTAACCTGCCTCCTTTGCCGGGTCACTCGCCGGCCGATGTGACGCGCTACTCCCTGCTCGATTGTCGTTGCACTGTGCTCCGCTCACCGCGACTGCTGGATGGCCCCTGTGCTATGCTCCGCCCACTGCTCGGAGGAGAGATGAACTAGGGGAGAGATGAAAGAGAGATGCTCCGCCCACCACTCGGAGGAGAGATGAATGAGACAAGATTGATGGAGGATTCGAGAGATAAATCACGGGCTCGGTGGCAGGGTTAAAAAAACCGTTTCAAACCGGTATGGTTTGAACCGGTCCGGTCCGACCGGTAGCTAAATAGGGCCGGTTAGCGCTCAAAACCGACCCTACCAAACCGCTACTACTGGTTAACCGGCCGGTTTCACCGGTTTACCGGACCGGTTTTTATCCAAAAAACCGCGTCCCACCGTGGAAAAAAAAAAAACCCTGCTCGGTGGATGGGATGGGAGATTTTTTTTCCCATGCATTTTTACAATGCAGCCCTTTCCAACAACGCTTTACACAGAAAGGTCCTTGGGTAGATTAAAAGATAAGATAAAATAAAAAGTAATAGATCAACTCATATAAATATCACATGGCGGCATTATGGGCAAAAGAATTAGAGCTACATGAGTGTACTTGTTCATGTGAATGCATATTATATATATGTTGTTTTTATAAAAGATTTATGTGAATTATTTGAATATATCGTCCCTTCTCTCTCACCTAAGCAACAAAATGGCCACAAGGATCAAGTATGCACTAGATCACCATGATTTATGTGTCAAAGGATGAACTAAACACTTTACATACAGCTAAACAGACAACTCATTGTACAAGCACTGTTTATGCTAAAAAGACGGCAGTTGTCTACACTGTTGTACTTGCTAGAAAGTTATTAACTTATTATGATTCAGATATGTTTCATTTGACGACACAGATTTAGTGTGGAACCCAAGATATTGATTGTCACGAACCATGATTAGCGACGCTTGATGAGTGACGGCGGACGTTATTCGTCTTCTATAATCGCCACAAGTACACCAATTCAATGTTCATGGCACATGTCTTTTGTATTGGTGCTTTTATGTACCCCCATAGCTCTCTGAGCTCCTTGTGATAATTTTGGCTTTGGCTCATGGCAAGAAAGCTGCATGAACTCCTCCCTTGTGACATTTTATTGCAGCCCGGGAATGTGACACCAAGTCTTTCTGCCACCTGTTGAGAAAATATATTTGGCTTCAATTCTTCCCGCCAGTTGAGTTGCTGAAATGTCAGTGCCGTTTTTTGTAAATGTGTTTCCTTAGGCGTCTTTTTGCCTGAGGCAGCCCCCGTATTTGAACCGTGGGAAGACAGAGAATGTTGTGGAAATTTTGTTTTTTTTTTCCTTTACTAGCCGGTGGAATAGAGCAGTTGTGCTATATGTTGTTCGCACATGGATTTTAGTCTTCCTTTTCCTCTTCATTTTAGCCTTCAATTTTTGAATCCAAAAACCTTTGTGAGGCAACACATATATATCTTTTTTTAGCAGGGACAAAACTTATTGTAGGCAAGTCTATATGTTAATTGCACACTTACACGTGGATTTACAGTGTATCTGACGGATACACTTACATGTTACACCCATACTAACATATATGCACGCGCTATAAGTTAATTGCACACTTACACATGGATGCGACGATCTAGCTTATTGTGCAGGGTTCTTTAATTTGCACCCCTGTCTCAGGGACGAAGGGAGCGGCACAGAGTAAGAGAGGCGACTTGCGGCGAACACCAAGACCAGGCGCCTCTGTCATATCAACCTCATTGACGCCCTCCTGCAGGGACCAATTGAAATGGTAGAGGAGCTGCACGAGCGCCATATCCAACACAGGGAGCCCATAAGAAATGCCAGGGCACATCCTCCGTCCAGCACCGAATGGTATGTACTCGTAGCTGCTCCCCATAAAATCCATCGTGTTACCCTCGAACCTCTCGGGCTTGAACTCATCCGCATCGTCCCAATACTTCGGGTCCCTTCCGATAGCCCACGCGTTCACGATGACCCGGGACCTCGCCGGAATCTTGTAGCCCTCGATCTCACACTCCTCGATGCTCTCCCGTGGCACCAAGAGCGGCACCGGCGGGTGGAGCCGGAGCGTCTCCTTGATCACAAGCTTCAGGTACGGCAGGTCGGCGGCCTGGATATCGGCCTCCGTGACGGCCGCCTTCCCCCGGAACGCCGCCCGGATCTCGCCCTGCAGCTTGCTCATGACCCTCTCGTTCGCCACCAGCTCCGACATGCCCCAGTCCAGCGACGACGCCAGCGTCCCCGTCCCGGCCGTGAACATGTCGAATATGATCGCCTTGATGCTGTCCCTGTTCAGGTGGAACCCCGAGGAGCCCCTCTCCTGCAAGCCGATGAGGAGGTCGACGAGGTTCTCGGCCTCCTCCTCGGCGGCGGCGGCGGCGGCTTTGTTGCCGGACCTCGCCTTCTCGTCCCGGACAGATTCCCTCTCCTCTATGACTGCCTCCAGTGTCGAGTCCACCGTCTTGTGGACGTCCTCCAGGGTGCGCCGCATGCCGGTCACCGCGGCGAGCACCGGCCGCCAGGTGGGGAAGAGGTCGGGGATCGTGAACCCGCTGGCCAGGGATACGCCGGTCTTCATCGCCTTGAGGTACTCGTCGGCGTTCCTCTGCTTGTTGCCGAAGGACGCGCGGGAGACGATGCTGATCGCCAGGCTGTAGAACATCGCGCTCAGGTCCACTGGCGTCGTTGGCCCGGCCGTTCGTATCCTCTCCACCTGACTAGCCATCTACACAAATACGTGTAACAAATAAAGGCAGGAAATAAAAGTTAGTAAATATGTATCTATTATTTCAGTAAAAAAATGCTGATGCTACTACTCGCTCGGGATCAGTCAGCTCCGGACCTCTTGTTCTCTGATGTGCCGGAAGGTGAGCACGCGCTTGGGGCTGAGGACCTCGGAGGCGCAGAGCTGGCGGAGCTTGCGCCAGTACTCGCCGGAGGGGGAGAAGAGGATGTCGGCCCAGCGGTAGAGCACGATCTCGCCGGTGAGGAGCTTGGGTCGGGTGGCGAAGTTGGCGTCGTGCGTCTTGAGCACCTGGCGTGCCATCTCCCTGGACGACACGACCACGAGCGGGGTCTCGCCGAGCTGGAGCATCATGAGCGGGCCG
The DNA here is from genome assembly GCA_015476505.1 of Urochloa ruziziensis. Classification (NCBI taxonomy): domain Eukaryota; kingdom Viridiplantae; phylum Streptophyta; class Magnoliopsida; order Poales; family Poaceae; genus Urochloa; species Urochloa ruziziensis. The sequence continues at coordinate 19,929,815 of CM027118.1, forward strand.
TGGACGCCGGCGAGGTCCCGGAGGGCGCGGTGCGGGAGCACGTTCACGAGGTGGTGCATGCTGCCGATCACCGGCAGCTTCCACGGGCCCGGCGGGTGCCGCGGCGGCTTCGGCCCCAGGAAGCGCTTGAGGACGTGCACTAGGATGATGGCCATGGCGGAGATGAGGAGGGGTTGGCACAGAACCTGTGCTTCCATGGCTGACTTTGTTGGTCGAGCTGCGGTCACGTAAGCAGGCTACTACTGTGTGAGCTGCTGGTGTGTGTTTAAAGTGCCCTGTGGGAGCACTATATATAGTGCCGCGGGTAGCTGTGTAACTGTGTTACTGAGAGGTAGTACTGGTCTAGTGCATGCATGCGTTGCCGTGGCTCGTCGAAAACAAAAACCATGCATCATATCGCTTTCCAAGTTGTTCTGCTATTTTTCTCCTCTCCGCCATTGCGCGAAACAGTCAGCCATGCATAACTTGTGCGATATACTATATATTGATCGAGCATCGAAAATCTGTTGCAAACTCCAAAAAAGTCAGCCCGGTTGCTTCTCCCGTAAAATGATGAGGTGAGCTATCATGCATCTCTCGCCATGGATTTTTTATTTTAATCATTTTTAATCTAATATTTTAATAACAACATGTCCAAAACTAAATTCTAAAAACTAGCACTTTTGGTCGCGCCGAATAACTTGGCGCGACAAATACTTCAATCGCGCCGAAGCTCCAGCTTGATCTGGAAAAGAAAGAGTGGGAGGAGGAAGAAGGGGAGGGCCGCACGCCGACTTTGTATAAGGCTTAGTCGCGCCAAAGCCTTTGGCGCGGCTATTGTCGCCACATGCTTCGGCGCGACTAAGCCTTTCTACAGTCAGCCGACGCACGCCCCCGCTGGCTGCCGCATGCCAGCGTGGATGGTCAATCGCGCCACATGCTCCGCCGTGATTGAAGTATTAGTCGCGCCAGTTATTCGGCGCGACCAAAAGGGCTACTTCTTAGAATTCTAGTTCAAGACAAGTTATTATTAAAATATTAAATTAAAAGGATTAAATAAAAATCCTCGCCATGCTACGCGGGACCACTTCTTGTTCAACGACCTTACTTCTCTGGCAACACTCCTGTTAGCTTAGGAAACGACAATACGGTAGCCTCTTGTCATGTTACGACCTTGAGTGATCGACAGATCGAGCTGAAGCTGACCTGTCGTCGGTTACCTGCTAATATCAGGACCGAGCTTCGTCTACGTACTTGACTTGCTTCAGTCAAAACATGAATCGTTCTACGCTGCTGTGTAGAGGAGACGACAGTCGGGACACAATAAACTAAAAGGGAAGTGACGACGGTGTGTTCTGTGGGATTCCAAATTAAACGTGCCTAGCTATATGTTTATCCAGCACATAGCGTCTGCTAATCTCCTTTCTAAACAACATAGATGAGAGACTACGACTACGTAGTACGTACTCAGATAAACAGATAGACGCGCCTAACTTCTGTTGATTATTATCGCAGAAACAGAGCGTTTTTCTTCTTGTACATGCTGTGTACGCGTGATTGATGATTTGATTCCTTCCCCAAATCGCAAATTTTGACCATGCAGGTTTGACATATAACTAGTTCAACAACAAAATTCATTTGATATATACAAATAGAACTAGTACACATTTGACACACAATGACTAAACAGCGCCCAGTAAAACATTGAACACTGCGAATGACCACCACTGGCAGAGTGTACGCAATGTCAATTTCTGTACTTGAAGGCTAATCGAATCATAATGTGTCCTATCGAACGCGAAAATTGCACCAGTTTTCTACAGTACAAAATTTTCATAGACACATCAGAAGTTGATTTAAACATGCGCAATAAGTATTCCCTCGCCGTCCACAAAAGAATACAATTCTCGCTTCTTTTACTAAAGTTATATAAAAAAACTACTAACATTCATAATAGAAAATACATATCATTAAATTAGTTATAGAATATATTATCATAATAAATTTATCTGAAGACATAAGTGGTAATACTATTTACTACAAATTTGGTCATACTTGAGCTAGTTTGACCAGCATAGATCCCATAATTGCATTCTTTTATGGACGAAAGGAGTAATTATTAACCACTAATTTGACCATGATTTTTTTAAATACAGATAGTGGTTTTGTGAACTCTGAATCAGAGTGGTCCTGTTGGTGCTGTGTGGAATGGAATCGTTGTTCGCCTAAACGGCCGTTGAAACGGTGTTTAAATAGTGAACCGAGACCAACTGTGTTGTTTACACAATAAACGGCCTATTAAACGGTTGACCATTTAAACGGTCAAAAAAGGGATTAAACGGTCTAAATAAAATGGAATTAAACACTATTATACGGGCTAAACGACCGTTTAACACACTGTTTAGGTGAACGCGGTCAGTTTGACCTGAATTGTTGCATACATAATGATGTATAATCAATTGTTTCTATAAATAAATCTGTATATTTTATTTGTTACATGCTTGAATATATATATACATTTTTAGTGCATATATATATGTTTTATAGAATATTGATATGTTACCGTATGATTATGTATATTTTGGTGATAAAATACAAAACCGTTTAGACCGTTTAACTCCATCTAAACAACGTTTAAACGGCTTAAACACTAAACAAAGGATGACCTACTGTTTACCCTTTAACGTTTACGATAACATTGAGTGGAATAGGCAAGTAATTAAACCATAAGTTGTATACGGCAATGATGGATACTTAAAACCGTATCGCCAGGTTACAATCCTACAATAAAGCTATAGAGTTTTGAGAATTAAAGAATACTCATGATACTAATTCTTGGGGGGGAAAACATTCTTCCTCTATTTCAAATTAGTTGTCCTTTTCGATTTATCGTAACTCAAACATTTATCTCTTTAACCATGAATTCCTAGAATTCATATAATTTAATAACATACAAATTATATACTATGAAAGTATTTGTTGTAGTTATTTCATGGTGAGTCCAAAAACATAAACCATATACGATGTTCGAAATTAGTACACATGGAAAAACTGCATATGCTCTAATTACGTATCATACATTTTCTTATCCATTGACGGCATATCCTTCACCTCGGGTGTTACTAGAATGGGCTGAGTGTCACAACCACTTGCGGCCCGTCGATTGGGCGGCGCGACAGTGTCGGGCCGCCCAAATTAAGCTAAATAAGAAAATTAAGCTGAAGTTGAAGCGGGATCATCAGCGGTGGGCAGTGGCAGGTGTGCAGAAGAAAACAGAGGAGGATGAGCGCGGAGGAGGCAGCGGTCAATGTCATCATCAGTGGCGGACTCGGGATTTCAAACTTAGGTATTCCCATCTCAAAGAAAAATTTGACTAACAAGGTGACAAATTGTTCAAAATAAATATAGTACATACTTCTAATAAACAATGAGATGTTAACAACAATTATGCGAAGAAAATTACAATCGCTGCTTTAGGTGTTGTGAAGGTTATATTTCTCTAGAGCTACAATATGATAACAGTCATGTCATGCCAATACTTTTCAATCCTCTTTCTTATATGCAAATTTCTAAGCCCTCTATTCAGAAAAGCATGATTCACATTAGCAGCTGGCTATTGCGTGAATGTGCAACTAGTGGAAGCTACCATCTAGTATGTCCTAGCAGCTATTTCCCAAGATATTCCCAATCATCAATTAATTTCTTCTTCATTTTTACTACTACCTTCATAAAAACAAACACACCACCAAATGGATTTCCAATCATCAATTGATTTCTTCTTCATTTTTACTACTACCTTCATACCTTCATAAAAAAAAACACACCACGCTACATCATCGGACCTAGATGCCAGCACTATATTTGCGCAAGAACCTTGCCTGGCGCGGCCGTGCGTGATGCCCCGGCTACGTGGCGCGGTCAGATGGGTCGGCGGCCATCACCGATGGGTGATTTGGAGATGGATTGAGAGAGAGAAAAAAAAAGACGTATCTACAGGAAAACTTGGAACAGATCGACGTCACAACGGGTGCATCGTGTCGAGCATCCTCTAGGGCTCTAGGCCGAGCAAGGAGGGAGATTGATTAATGGTGTGGCAGTTGACGTATGGGTCAGGAATTGATGGTCTTTTTGAGTTTTAGACTAAAAAATATACATAGGAAATATAGGCCAATTATAATATACACATGTTTTTGCCAAAAATTAGGGTATTTTTGGAAATACCATACCGGGTCTGTCAGTATTGTCGCATCCGTGTCGTCAATAACCATGATATGAAAAGCAGCGTAGCCAACGCTGTAGGCGGCGGCAGAGTGCGCGCAATCAGGCTACAGACGTAGCGCGTACTTTATCCGGTTATGCAAGGAAGAATAAGTCAGAATAAACTATAAAACAAATAATCAGAATTTCGTGATGGGTGACACCGTATCCCGTTTTCTAATGGGAGTATGTACTGTATTGTATAGTGTGGATCCGATTACGCTATAACCGATAATTAGTTTATACTCTCATAAATCGCGCATAGTTTTAGTCTAGGAGTCATGAGAAGTTGCGTGCAATTGAAGTTTACCACGTATAAATTCCTGCAGGGATTCGTGCAATTCACATACTCCGTATTTACCGTACCGATGAAAACGAAATCCATTCTGTGGATAAACCGCTCAGCTTCTCAAATGACTGCAGACACTAGACAGTGGAGTGTCAGAGCGCTATCCATCGCGCCATGGCCGTCTCCTCCCCGCCGCCGCCTCGCTTCCACCTCTCCCTCCATCTCCAAAACCCCACCCCGAGTCCCTCGCCTACCCGCAGCAAGCCCCGCCCTGCTCCGACCACCGAGACGCTCCGCCGCCGCCTCCTTCGCCGGGGCGTCTCCCCTACCCCCAAGATCCTCCACGCCCTTCGGAAGAAGGAGGCACTCAAGGCGCTCCGCCGCGCCAGGAAGGACACCGAGGCTGCCGCAGCCGCGGCGGCGGCGGCGGCACTGCACCCGCGCGACGGGGCGCTTGCGGTGGTGGAGGAGGACGAGGAGGAAACCCGCTTCCGCGCGGCCGCCGCGGAGTACCGCGCGCTCGTGGGGCGGCCCTGGGACGGCGCCGCCCGCGGCTCGGCGCCCCCGCGCGGCGGCGACGAGGAGGGGGAGGGGCTCGAGGGATTGAGGGAGATGCTCGTGGCCAGGAGGGGCGACGGGTTCCGTTGGTTACTGGACGACGACATCGAGGCCGAGGCAGCGGAGCGGAAGCAGCAGAAGCGTCCCGGCACCGGCTGGGATGCGGACCCCAGGGAGGAAGAGATGAGGATTCAGTTACTTGTCAGCAGGTATTTCTGCTCTTGCTATGTTAAGCTTTCTGTGATCACACCCTGCTTGCTTAGATAGCCATAGACTCACACTAGCAAAAACATAAAGATAAGAGAATTGGTCGGGCTACATGTAGACTCCCTGAGACTACTGTTAATAACTACTCCCTCCGTCCCTAAATAACTGTCTTTCTCACTTCCCGAGAAAATTTTTTGTTTAATTTTGTATTAAAAAATATTATTATTTATGGTACATAATTAGTATCATTGGAAAGATCTTTTCGTCTAGTTTTTTAACAAATTTATTTGAAGATTCAAATATTGCACGTATTTTCTACAAATCGAGTCAAACTCGTGGCACGCACACCAACGACGACACTTAAATAGGGACGGATGGAGTACTTCATAATGGATAGACATGAAAATATCATAATGTTCATAGTGAAAAACTGGAGAAAGGATTGAACATTCACCTGTAAAGAATTATGTGAAAATGAATACTCCTAGTCACTAAATTCAGGTTCATGTGAGATTTATAAGTTCTACCTTAACATTTTGAAGACCAATGGATGCAAAACTATATTGATGGACTACATAAAAATAATAGCATTAGATTTTCCCCCATTCTTATTGTATTTACTAGCACACTAGTACAAAATACATTGTTGCATCAAATCTTCTAAAGAATAAAAAAAACATTCTATATTTTGTAAACTGTAATGTTAGTAATTGGCCCCAAAAATCCAAAATAACACTTTGCTTCACCATATAAAGGGAAGGCGTTAGTTTACTGTTTTTTGCATAGTAAGTATCTTCCATCTAGTAAGTGTTTACATAAGATCTTGTGAGGTTGAATTTATGTTTCCTCTTAAAACCGTAATTTTCTATGTATTATTCTAGGTTTCAGTTAAATAAATTGTTTATTTTTAATGGTCTTATACACTCAGAAGTATATACTATAAAGGACGACGAAATTTTCGTACCACATCTTACGGGTTACTCTTACCCCTCTAACACCGTCGGATTTTATGATGACGATCAAACGCTCTAGATTAATCTAAAGAGTCCAAGTTGACTATATTACTCCTACATTGTCGGATTTTATGATGATCTAACGCTCTAGATTAATCTAAAGAGTCAATGTTGACTACATCATTGATTAAGTAATTTTTTTAAAACACGTGCCTGTGGCACTTGCCCTTCTGCTATATAACAAATGATTGAATAAACAAAATTTTCTCGTTAGGCTGAATGAAGAATTTTTAAGTTTCCGTGATTGGAGACTTAGCAGAATGATGAAAAAAGCTGACCTCGTATATAATGAAGATAATCTACTAAGAATACTAGATGGGCTTGAAGCACGAGGCAACTGGAGGCAGGCTCTAGCTGTTACTGAGTGGGTGTATAATGAAAATAGCTACAGGCATCGGAAAAGCAGGTAGTTTCATTTTTCTTATGCCCATTTATTCACGTAGTTTCATTTTCTTCAATTTTTTCATGTCTTGCTTCCCTACTGTCATGTGTAGCATATCTAACAAACATTGTTGTTGTACATTGATACTTCATATGACTTACATGATTTTTATATATCTAGATTTGTGTATACAAAACTGCTCTCAATCCTTGGGAAATCATTGAGGGCAACTGAAGCACTTCGAGTTTTCACCATCATGCGGGTAGAGACCTTTTCCTGTTAACTTGTTCCTGCATCCAGAAAATAGAAACCTGTTGGCTTAAATATTTTATTTTGCTTCGTAATTTACATTAGGGAGATGCTCAAATATACCCTGATATGCCTGCATACCATAGTATTGCTGTTACACTTGGTCGAGCTGGTCTTTTGAAGGAGTTAATCAAGATTATTGAGTATATGAGACAAAAGCCCTCAAAGAGAGTAATGAAGATGCGGCGCAAGGATTGGGATCCTTCCTTGGAACCAGATGTACTAGTTTATAATTCGGTGAGGATTGCCTCTTGCCCTTTGTTTTCTTTCCTTTTTACCTAATTCTTTCTTTGCAGCAATATTTGTCTTAAAAAAATATTTCATTTCCCTTGTTGCAGGTACTTAATGCTTGTGTTCTATCACAGCAATGGAAGGGGATATTTTGGGTGTTTCAACAAATGAGAAATAATGGTTTACAACCTACAGGAGCAACATTTGGTTTGGCCATGGAAGTAAGCTTCAGTTTTAATACAATTTGGAAGCATTCTATCATGCTTGTTAGTTGTACTGCATCGTTGGGGATCATGGTTTGAGTTTATAACGAGGATAGCTTCAGCAGTTTCTATGTCTACCTTGTTTTAAATTGGTATCAATGTGCTTATCCTTTTAGTTGTGATAGATCTCGCACTGGCAATTTTTGTTTTACTTACTTGTTGGTTTAGCTTGGCCTGCCTTATGGAAGCTAACTTAGAGCAGTATAGAATTCTATCTTATTTTATATTTTATTTCAAACCATTTAAGATATGTAGATGGTTTAGAAGTTCTGTACTAGCATTCTCCAGCAGATTGAGAATAACAATCCCCTTTCCCTATAATGATCAATAAAGGGGATTGAAAGGGAAGAACACAGCTCTAGCAGATCCCCTTTCTCAATCCCCTTCCCCTATATTTTTTTTCTCAATCCCCTTTCTCCCCCTACATCTCCCCTTTCTTTTCTCAACCAGCCTCTTCCTTTTCTCAATCCCTTTTTTTTTTCCTGTCCCTCCTGTACGATGGCTGGCACGCGAGCACTCCACGCCGCCCGATCTCCTCTGCAGGAACTCGTCTCCCTCTGCTGGCTCTGGCGTGCCACCTTCTGCAGGTCCGGCATGCCGCTGCCGCCCCCATGCCGCGCCGGCCGGGCCGTCTCCTCCCAGGGCACCGCCGTGTTCCCCCGCCGGCCGTGCCCCGTGCCACCGTGTCCGGCCCGTCGGCCGTGCCCTGTGCCGCTGCGTCCTCCCGGTCGGCCGTGCGCCGCACCACCGCATCCGCCCGCCTAGCCGCGCTGTGCCGCCACGTCTGGCCCGCCCGGCTGTGCCCCGCGCTGTTGCGTCCGCCTGCCCGGCCTAGCCACGCGCCGCCGCAACCGGCTCGCCGGTGCTGGCTGTTGTGCCGCCTAGATTTTCTCCGCCGCCGACCAGTCCGATCCGCCGCGCTGCCATGGATTGGCCCCCCAATCTCGGTTGCCACCGGCCATCTTGGCCCCGAGAAGAGAGGAAGGGAGGATGCGAGAAGAGAGGGAATTGACTGGTGGCCCTGATGTGTCAGGAAGGGAAAGGGGAATTAGAGAAAGGGGATCTGCTGCAGCACCAATCTCCTTTCTTCCCAAAACGTGTTTTCTCAACCCCCTTAGCCCATATAGGGGAATTGGTTTTTCTCAATCTGCTAGAGATGCTCATATGCACTTGTCTTCTCCAATATTTATTTATCTTAATCTAAAGTTAATCTTCTTTGCCATATGTGCCTCTCTTTATCTGATATCCTGGTACATTTCAGAACAGTTTGCCAAGATATTCCTAATGCAATATCCTGTCCAGTAAAATCTACTCTCAAGTAAAACAACCAATATGACATTGGACTCAAATGAATAAATATAAGGGCGTTTCTTCTTTAGAGCTAAGTTTATATGGTAATGTGTTGTGGTATCTTACCATACTTATTAAAGCTACCATTTGAAGGTCATGCTCAAAGCCAAGAAATATGAGTTTGTCAAGAAGTTCTATGATAAGATGCAGAAAAATGGGGTACCTCCAAGAGCAATAACTTACAAAGGTAATATTACATAATCATAATTTGATATAATTTTTTTACATAGATATTGATAACCAGTATAATTTTTTTACATAGATATTGATAACCAGTATAATTTGTGCATAATAGTGCTTGTAAGAGCTTTCTGGGAACAGGGTAAGATTAATGAAGCAGTTGAAGCAGTCAATGACATGGAACAAAGGGGAGTTGTTGGAGCTGCAAGTGTTTACTATGAACTAGCATGCTGTCTCTGCAATAATGGAAGGTGGAGAGATGCTTTGTTACAGGTTTGTAACTGTTATGCTACACATTTGTTTGTCATGCTATGTTTTATGCCACTCCTTTTCTTTAAGAACCATCATTTTTAGCCAATATTTACTTCATAAACTTTCACGAACCTTCTGCTGATACAGAAGTCTCAATACGGTAAGATTTAATTATCAGTAATTTCAATGTGAAGGAAGTCCAGTTTTGTTCCTTAACTTCTATCCAAATCCAATTGACATTAAAATCCTAATGTCTTCAAATCTTTGCCCTCTAATGTGGATACCAGATCAAATAACCCTTGTGTTCAAACTTCTATTGTACTGCCCTACATGGCTGCCTAGTTGTATTTTTTTTTTCTTTCTGGCAGTATAAGCTAATATGGGTCCACAATTTTTCTCTTCTCTTCCCTCTTTTTTCCCTTCATATATCCCTATTTTTTTAGATAATGGAATAAACTAACATTCCATCCTCTGCATCTGCAATGTATATGTTCATTATTACAAAGTTTCAGCATACGGCAGACTTTACAACAATAGCAAAGGAAAAGCCTTAAGAACTGCAAATCCTAGTCCTTACCTCTGTCTTGCTTTGCCATCATTTAGTTCAATTTAAGATCCAATTTCCCTATCCTTATTCTTTGCCTTGCTCTGTGTGTGTTCATGTCGAAGGTAGTTGTGTGGATATGTATGATGCCTTATGTGTTAGGTATGTGCATCATAATTATGACTGCTCTTTCTAGCTTATACTGATCGGAAGCCAAATACAATAAAGTTCGGTGTTATTTTTATGCACAGGGGCTTAATTGCACTCATTCTGAACACTTGGAAGATGAGTCCTCTGATTTAAAATTTATATCTGCTTGTGTGGGAAATGACCAACCTTGTTATCTATCAAAACCATTAATGTTATGGGGAATAGTTATCTTGATTCTTTCCACTTACAGAATTTAATATTTAGTGTTACAGGGAGGAGAATCTTGATTCTTTCCAGTTACATAATTTAATATTTGGTTCTACAGGGGCATTGCAGTATTAATTCTGACCACTCGCGTTACATATTATTTAGTGGGATTAAAATCATCTTTTAGCATTTAGCTGTTCGTATTGTGTTTTCACAGTTTTCTTCATTATAGCCTAATTATTGCACCCTTTTATTTACTGAATTAACATAAGAATTATTTTGCTGTGGCAATGATCACATCACACTTTATCACTTGGTTAGGTCCCATTTATATATAAGTAAGGAACCTATACAGATGAAATGTGTTTATTAAGATACCTTTTCCTTTCAGGTTGACAAGCTGAAACAGCTTCCCCTCACCAAACCACTGGAGTACACATTTACTGGAATGATCTTGGCCTCATTTAATGGTGGATATATCTATGAATGTATTTCGATATTTGAGTCAATGAAGGACTACTGCACACCAAATATTGGGACTGTAAACGTCATGTTAAAAGTTTATGGACGTTGTGACATGTTTGGGAAGGCAAAGGATTTGTTTGAAACAACAAAGGCTTCTTTCTCAAACTCTCAGACATATGTCCCTGAGCATCCATCACTTTCAGCGGATGCCTATACATACAGCTCTATGCTTGAAACATCGGCTTCTGCTCAACAGTGGGAGTACTTTGAATATGTGTATAAAGAGATGGCTCTGTCTCATCACCATCTAGACCAAAGCAAATATTCATGGTTACTCATCAAGGCATGTAGAGCTGGAAAGGTAGTGGCTGTTGCGTATCTCAAAATATTTTTGAAATACATAATTGTTATTTCAATTATTGAAGTAGATGGCTGTTCTATGGAGAGCTACAATCAATTTTATGCAAATCTTTTCTTTAGAGTTCATTTAACATATACAAAGTTATGCTCTCCATGGAGTTTCTGTTCAACTGATATCTGATTGTTATAATCCGTGTTCACTAAATTTTCTACCAAATAACGGAGCATTTCTACCATTCATCCAAGGGAAAGCGTCATGTTCAGTGTGACCCTGGTACCTGCATCATTATCATCATGACATCATCTTTGGAGTTTTCTATAATGTATTCAACTGAAAGGAGATATGTTAAATGCTTATAACTTCATGCAAAAGTAGTTGTGAGTTTCTTCTATTCTAAGAGTGGCAAAAAACTGGGATTAATTGTTCTCTTTATGATTTCATGTGCAGTCATATTTGCTGGAGCATGCGCTCGATTCAATACTTGAAAGAGGAGCAATCCCTGATGTATGGTTGATTGTTGAATTGATTTGCCAGTCTATTGCGCAAAACGATTATGGAAGGGTTCTGCAGTTCTTGAATGTTATGACTGAGGCTTCAATCAAAATCAGTGAAGTGGAGTGGACCAAAATACTGCAGCAAAATGTGCATCAATTCAGTGTTGATGCTCTTCCTGACCTTATAGAATACCTTAGTAGCAGTGGTATTATCAATGCAGATCCTGCACTTAGTTTAGTAAGAGCACTGCAGTCCCAATGCCAGACAATTTCAATCAGGGACACATACTTGCTGGTAGATGGTACCAGTACTCAACTGTGTGAATGCTCATTAGTAGAGAATGGAGGCAAACATTCAAGTAGCAATCTGACAGAACATGATCAGCTGGGCGACACTTGCAAGAACTTGTGCACTAATGAGCATCTTGATGTGCCTGATTCCGATGAAGATATCCCTCAATTAGGTGTTGCTGCTGTCATGAGCAGGGACGTTTCATTAAGCCACCCACGATTGGAAAGCATACATGGGCAATGTGACCTTGGGCATTGGGGTACACAGGTATCGGCAATTGATGAAGTACTTGATTCCTTGAGTTCTTATGGTGACAGTTCATACAGAGAGGTGCCATCAGCATCAGAAATTCTTGAATTATGGGAGCAGGAGAGGATAAATGACATGTTTGGTCATAAAGCAGAAAGCAGAACCACTCTTCTTAGAGGATAATGAAATGCTGGAAGATATTATTTGATATGGACAGAAATTATTGCATCGATTACTGGCAGTGGCAGGTGCTCGAAGGTTGAAGTCGCATCAACTGTGGCTGCAATCTTATTGCCTGAATCGTCATCAGGAGTCACACTGTGAAAAAGCAGCAGAGAGGTGTAGATATATACGGAGTACTTCTGAATTCAGCGCCAACGAATGTTGTCGTCAGAAACAGTAACTTTGGAAAAAAAAATACTATACCAAACAGGTTTGGTTCACTTAAACCTGACTTCCTATCTACTAGACTACTACATCTCTCACTTTTCTGTACACATCTTACTTATCTGTAACTCACTTTTGTTAGGGTGGTTTGATCGATACCGCTGGCTGATGAGCAGAGTAAAAAGTTTGGAGAAATGCTCTTCCAGCCATATTTCTTGCAAAATTGCATCAGGGAACATGTGGCCGCTGTCTTCCCCAGTCTGCGGTGCAAAGGTTGTTGTAGAAACAAGTAGATTTCATTCAGACTGTTAGCATGGGCTATTAAGGGGGCTATTAGGGCCGGCCACATGGGCCTCACGCCTAAGCCTAGGCGGCTGGGTTTTGATATTGTGGATTACAGAATAGGCAAGGATCTCCGTTGATTGGGTGTTTTCTATAAACCCTAGATCGATCCTTGCCTATATATTGTACACCTCTTGTACCTCAATAATCAATCCATTATTTTCCCTAGCCAATACCTCTTTCATGGTATCACGAGTCTGGGATTCTCCTCGGATTTCTCTTCTTCCGCTGCCCTAGCGCGCTGCGCGCCGGCCTCTGCCGTGCCGCGCCCGCGCGCCGGCGTTCTGCCGCGCAGCGCCCACCCTTCGGCGACATGGCGCCCACGTCCCCTTCGTCCCCGAAGGTCACCGACCCCAAGGCGGCTGCCACCGACGACGTCCTCACCAACTCCTCTGCCGGCGCCTTTGTCCAGCAGGATGAGATTGCCCGCCGGCTTGCCCAGGAGAAGGCCAGCGCCTTCGCCATGGAGCGCCAGGAGGCCTACGACGCGACCCTCGCTCGCGCCGTCGCCGCTGAGGAGGAAGCCACGGCCGCCGCCGCCGCTCGAGATGCTGCCACATCGCGCCTCGCTTCTACCCAGGCGCGCGCGGTCCAGGAACGCGTGGCAGCCGCCGCGGCCATCGCCGTTCTTCAACCCTCCAAGCCGGAGACCTCCTTCACGTCTCCTGCATCGGCGCCCGGCGACTTGCACGCCGCCATGCTTCTCTAGGAGGCCGCTGCCCTCCTGAACCTTCACGCCCAGGCTGTGGCCGTCTCTAACATCCGCAGTCTCGTCCCCATCGTCCTCGACGTCGACTCGGGTAACTTTGGCCGCTGGCGTGATCAATTCTTGCTGACCCTCGGCAAGTTTTCTCTCCAGGATCACGTTCGCCTCGACGCCCAAGTCCCCTCACCGGACTGGGACCGGATGGACTGCGTAGTCCAATCCTGGATCCTCGGCACCCTCTTTGACGACCTCGTGGAGATCATCTCCTCCCAGGGCTCCACGGCCAGGGACGCTTGGCTCACCGTCGAGTCCCAGTTCCTCGGCAACTGGGAGATATGTGCCATCCAGCTCGAGACGCGCTTCCGCAACTTCGTCCAGGGCGATCTCTCGGTCGCTGAGTGCTGTCGCCGCCTCAAGAAGATGGCTGACGATCTCGGCGCCCTCGGGGAAGTCGTCACTGACCGTACGCTCGTCCTCAACGTCATCCGAGGCCTCAACGAGCGCTTCACCCACGTCGGTGCCTTGCTTCGTCGCGCCCGGCCCTTCCCCTCCTTCCTCGACGCCCGCGACGACCTCATCCTGGAGGAACTCACGCTGGAGAACCGGCAGCCCTCCACGGCTGCCGCCCTTGCCGCCACCGCCACCAAGACCTCTCAACTGTCCCCACAGCAGTCCGGATCCATCTCGGGGGGGGGGGGGGGGGGCAGGGGACTGGTCACAAAAAACAACAACAGCCGCCACAGCAAACGCGGCAGCGGCAACGGCGGCAATGGAGGGCCGCCCAATGGCCAGCATACACCAGCCGGCGGCCAGCAGCAGCACCAGGGCGGTGCGCCCCAGCAACAGGTGCAGCCCGCCGCCAAGGGTGTCGCGCCACCAGCCAACTCGTGGCCGTCCGTCTACAACCCGTGGACAGGCACCATCCACATGTGGCCTGGCGCCCGTCCTCCTCTGGCGCCCATCCCTCAGCCACGCCACCAGCAGGAGGCCTTCGTTGCGCAGCAGCAGCCCTTCGTCGCGCAGCAGCAGCCTCTTGCACTCCCTGCGCCGTTCGAGGGGGCTGGCCAGTGGGTGCAGACAGGGTTCTACAACCCTATGGCCGGCCTGCCCTCCTGGGACACACAATCGCTGGCTTCTGCCTTCAGCACGGCGACGCTGAACCAGCCACCGACCTCCGAATGGTACTTCGACTCAGGTGCTACTTCCCACATGACTTACTCTTCCCGCAATCTTTCACATAATTTTTCTCAGCGGTATCCTACTCCTTCATCCATTATTGTCGGTAATGGTTCCATGCTTCCTGTCATTGGTACTAGTTCTACTGAATTACCTCATTCTTTGTTTCTTAATAATATCCTTGTGTCTCCACAAATTATTAAGAATCTCATCTCAGTTCACCAGTTTACTATCGATAATAATTGCTCCGTGTGAAGGATCTGCAAACTCGGAACATGATCGTCAGGTGCAATAGCTCCGGGGCCCTGTACCCCTTGCGCCTTCCTCCAGCACACTCCCTTGTCGCCAAGGCCGCCTCTCCCCTGTGGCATCGTCGCCTCGGCCATCATGGCCATGAAGCTCTGTCCAAGCTTGCGTCTAGTGTCTCCAGTCATATAGAGGATTGTTCCACCTTGTGTCATGCTTGTCAATTAGGGCGTCATGTTCGATTGCCCTTTCCTGCATCTACTTCTCGTGCATCTAATAAGTTTGATCTCATACATTGTGATCTATGGACATCTCCAGTCGTCAGTGTGTCTCGTTATAAATATTATTTGGTCATTCTTGATGATTGCACGCATTACTTGTGGACTTTTCCTCTCCGTGTTAAATCTGACACTTTCAGCACGCTCGCCAACTTCATTGCTCATGTCTCCACCCAGTTTGGCGCACATGTGAAGGCTGTTCAGTGCGACAACGGGCGAGTTTGACAAATCCAGCGCCCGTACCTTCTTCCTCACCCGCGGCATTCACCTTCGCATGTCCTGCCCCTACAGATCGCCTCAAACGGTAAAGCTGAACGCATCATTCGGTCGATCAATAATGTCGTTCACTCCCTGTTGTTTCAGGCCTCCATGCCTCCCTCCTACTGGATCGAGGCACTCTCCACCGCGACGGTTCTCCTTAACATCTTGCCTACCAAGACCCTTGCTTTCTCTACGCCGCATCTTGCTTTGCACGGCACACCGCCGGCGTATGATCACTTACGGGTCTTTGGGTGCATGTTTTACCCGAACCTCTCCGCCACAGCTCCTCATAAACTCGCCCCTAGGCCGTCATGTGTGTCTTCCTTGGCTATTCCGACCATCACAAAGGATACCGCTGTCTTGACCTTTCTTCCAATCGCATCATCATTTCGAGGCATGTCATCTTTGATGAAACTGCCTTCCCATTTGCTGATCACGATGGACCATGTACTCCTGCAGCATTTGAGTTTCTTGATGCTCCTGACGCTGTGCCTGCTCCTATTGGACCATTGCACAAGTTTTTGCCTACAGGAACTCCTTCGGTCGCCACCGGCACGTCGTCCTCCGCCGCAGGCCCGTCTGCGCCTGTGCCTGAGGACCCCGCCAGGACGCCCACGCCCGTGTCCGCGCTCTACGTCCCACCCAGACGCCGCGTGCCCTCGACGTCCACGACGCCGTCCTCCGCCGCGCCACACGCGGCCCCGACGCTGTCCTCCACCGCGCCACACGCGGCCCCGACGCCGTCCTCTCCCGCGCCACGCGCGGACCTCGACGCCAGTCCTCCCCCGCGCCACGCGCGGCCACGGCGCCATCGTCCTCGCCTGCAGCGTCCCCTTCGCACTCCTACATCTCGCCAGCGCTTCACGCGGCTTCGATGATGTCACCGAGCGCCAGCACGCGCGGCCCGCCACCAGGATTCCCACCTCTCCAGGCACCGACGCGAGTCATCACCAACGTCTACTCGCGTCGGGAATGTCCACCACAGCCGTTCCCGTCGACGCCTTCGGCTTCTGCACCAACGCCCCTACCACCGCCGCTTCCCAAGGGTGCTGTCGCTGTACCACCAGTGACAAATCAGCACTCCATCGCGACGCGCGCTAAGCGCGGTTTTCGCGTGCCGGCTTTGTTCCACGCCACCCAGCTGTCGTCGGGACCCAAGACCTTCCGTAGCGCTCTTGCTGACCCATGTTGGCGTGCCGCTATGGAGGAAGAACACAACGCCCTCCTGCGGAACCACACTTGGGACCTTGTACCTCACCCGCCCCATGCCAACGTGGTAACGGCAAATGGATCTTCAAGCACAAGTTCAATGCAGATGGGACTTTGGAGTGTTACAAGGCGCGCTGGGTACTTCGGGGTTTCACCCAGCGCCCCGGTGTGGATTTCTTCGAGACATTCAGCCCAGTGGTGAAGCCCGCTACGGTTCGCACCGTTCTCTCCCTGGCGCTCTCTCGACACTGGCCTATTCATCAGCTCGATGTGAAGAATGCCTTCCTGCATGGCACTCTATCCAATACCGTCTACTGCGCTCAGCCCTCAGGTTTTGAAGACCCTGCTCACCCAGATTTTGTTTGTCGGCTCAACAAGTCTCTCTACGGGTTGAAGCAGGCTCCACGCGCATGGTTCAGCCGGTTCGCCACATATTTGTTGTCCCTTGGGTTTACTGAAGCCCGGTCCGACACTTCGCTCTTCGTCTTTCGGCGTGGATCTGACACTGCCTATCTGTTGCTTTATGTTGATGACATCGTCCTCACCGCCTCCTCGACCACACTCCTGCGCCGGATCATCTCGGCCCTGCAACAGGAGTTCTCTATGAAGGATCTCGGTGTGTTAAATCATTTTCTTGGCATGAATGCTCAGCCCTCAGGCGAAAGTCTTCTCTTGTCCTAGACCGCGCCGGCATGTCAGGTGCAAGCCCTGTCTGACTCTGGTTGACACCAACCCCAAGGTTGCCGCTACAGATGGTGCGCCCTGTATCTGACGCCTCGGACTTTTGTAGCCTTGCTGATGCTCTACAGTGGTTGACTTTCACTCGACCGGATATTGCTTATGCTGTGCAGCAGGTCTGTCTACACATGCATGATCCCAAAGAGCCCCATCTCGCTGCATTGAAGCGGATTTTTCGGTACATTCGCGGCACTTGGCCTTCTGTTGCGACCGTCTTCAGCTGCTAGGACCAGGCGTCAGAACACCGTCTCCAGGTCGAGTGCTGAAGCCGAGTATCGCGCTATGGCTAATGGAGTCGTCGAAGCCACATGGCTGTGCCAGCTCCTCCTAGAGCTTCACGCCCCTCTTCGCCGTGCTACGCCGGTGTATTGTGATAACATCAGTGCTGTCTACATGACCTCCAATCCCGTTCAGCATCAACGCACCAAGCACATTGAGATAGATCTTCACTTCGTCCGAGAACGGGTGGCTGTTGGTGATATGCGTGTTCTGCATGTTCCAGCGACGTCACAATATGCCGACATCTTCACCAAAGGCCTCCCATCCTCGGTCTTCACCGAATTCAGGACCAGTCTGAACGTGCGCAGTGGCTAACGATCCGACTGCGGGGGTGTTAGCATGGGCTATTAAGGGGGCTATTAGGGCCGGCCACATGGGCCTCACGCCTAAGCCTAGGCGGCTGGGTTTTGATATGGTTGATTACAGAATAGGCAAGGATCTCCGTTGATTGAGTGTTTTCTATAAACCCTAGATCGATCCTTGCCTATATATTGTACACCTCTTGTACCTCAATAATCAATCCATTATTTTCGCTAGCCAATATTCTCTTTCACAGACACAGAGCTCCCAGAGAACTGTGCAAACGAAGCCCACGCATCCGTATATGTATGGCCGCGCGGTGGAGGCGGCGGTGTCGGCGTGGAGGATGAGTCGGGACTCCAGAAGCTGATGCGTCTAGGTTTTTTTTTTTTTTTTTTTTTTTTTTTTTTAACTGTAATGCTCTCTCCCGGCCGTCCGACGGGACTACGGGAGCAATATTTCGGACGGACTCCCCCACGCGTCCGGCTCCAACAACACACCTCGTGTATCCCTTCACCACGTCGCGGAGTGTCTTCCCTGTCCTGCCTCCACCACGGCATCTCCTGCTGTCCTGCAGCCTGGGTCGTGGTCCGCTCGCCGCCGCGTACCCCTCAAAGTCATAGCTATGAACCTCATGCCGCACACATATGCCCCTGCATTGCCGGCAGGCACTCAGCTGCTTCAATTGTGCAGCAGCATCCGAGTAGCAAGGAAACGGGGAGCCGAATCCCACTTGCAAAGTGATAAGGAGGCTCGATCCTAGCGGCATGGTAAGCTGGTGATGAGGAGATCGATCCAAGCACCAAAGTGATACGAGGAGCTAGATCCAGGTGACTTGAGGGGGCTAGCAGCTCGATCCCACCAAGGGGGTATCAATTTAGGCAGAGCTAGATCTCGAGCATAAGGTCAGAGCATTGCTGTAACCTATACGTGATTCTGGGTGAGTTTAGCTTTTTCAAGTGTTGCAACAGATGATTTAAGATGTTACAATAAATGTTTTATGATGTTGTAATGTATGATTTGGGATGTTGAAATTAGCAATTTTAGATGTTGCAACAGGTCATTAGGATTGTTGAAATGAACAAACTAAGATGTCGCAGCATGTTAATTTGTTGGATTAGCTTTTATTTGATGTTGCATATGGTGTTTTTTTTATGTTGTAACATGTGTTTCGAGATGTTGCAATAACAATATTTGAATGTTTCACATGATGTTATGATTTTGGGGGAGCTAAACTCGGTTTTGTATGATTTGAGTTTCCCCCTGCTATTCTCCCCTGAGATTCATGAAGGAGTCGAGTTTTCTCACTAAGTCCATCAGAAGCATTCGCTCGAGCTCGAGCGGCCAAACGTGGAAGACACAGAGAAAGAAACAAGAACCAGGTCGATGTTGCATGCAACATTGAGTGAATGTTTCGGCGGGAATTATTCTGGTTTCAGTCCAACGGCTGATGGCAGCTCCATCGGATTATATTGCCCCGTCCGATGCTAGCAGCGCCGTTTTTTTTTATTTTTTTAAGGAAAACTGATGCGTGTAGATGGAATCGCTTTCTGTTATTTCTACCGTGAATGTTTCCGCACTTTGCAATGGGACAGAATCTTTCATTTCCAATTCATTGGTGGGCCAAACAAGACGGGCCGGAAACCGATTCCAATTCGGCCTGTTTTCATTTATCCAAACCGATTCCAATGAAGAGAAAAGAAAGAACAAAGTGCTAAAGAGTTGGGAATTGCTTGAAGATGCCATATTAGTAATGCTGACGCACACATAACATTAGACGACGCATTTGGCGATATCAGCTACCATGACGGTCCTGCTAGAGGAACGATTTTGCTTCATATTATAGTAGAAGATGAATGGAATACATCTAAAGAATGGCTTTCTTTTAACACCCCAAAAATTTTATATCAGAGACATTAGGATCATTGGTACATATACAACTGATTGTTTTAACTAGGTGAAGTTATTGGCAGGAAAATCAGGAGCATAATCAACATATTTAACTAGAAGGTAATTTGGTTTATACTTAAAGAGGACGCCACGATTCCTTTTACATACTGTCACTCTGATTCAATGCATTAAGTCTCCATCTCTCAACCATGCGGTTGATATGACTTAAAAAGTGCTGGTCTCCATCTTCGATTTGCAAAACCTCAAGGACCTTGCAATTTTCAGCGAAGAACTTGGCGAGGCAAACCTCGAAACAATTCAGCCTCTTCAACTCAAACTGCAGCTTCACATATTTGAGGTGACTCTGCAGGCAACTGAACCGACAGCCAGTTAACCCAGGAAGATCTGGTACACTGGATGAATCGTCACCATCACCCTCGACCATTAGAGCAATCTCCTTTGATTCTCGCTTGTTGAACAGATCCACAGACACATCAAATTCAGGTCGGGCATCAGTTTCATTCCTTCTCCTCCAGGAATAAGCCTCGCTGAACCGAAGCCGGCAATGATGGATCACCGGGCACTGACGAAGCAGGGTCGCGATCGCCGCTGCTGAATCCTTTCTGCAGTCCGGGTCCTGCGGCACTTCGAGCTCTAAACGTTCTAGCCCGTGCAACACAGGCAAGGGCTCATCCAGTTCGCCCTCGTCCGCGACAAGGTGCTCCATGTGGAGCAACTGCAGCTTCAAGGCCTTGGTGCCGCGAAAGATGCCGAGGAATTTCCAGAGGAAGCTGGACAATAATTTGCGGTCCTTCTCCCCGGGACGGGTGTACACATTATTCAAGTCCAAGTTGACCTCCGTCAGGTTCGTCATGGCGGATTTCATGCAGAACTCCCCCGAGCAATAGGCCCCGCTGTAGCTGAAGCTGCGCAGGCGCGGCGGCGGCGCGTAGACTTCGACGACGGAGCCGAAGTAGGTGTCGGCTATCGTCAGGGCGGCAAGGTTCGGGCAGTGGAGAACGAAAACAGGCTGGCGATCCTCGCCGTAGCCCCAGCTGTCCTGGTGTTCGATGTGCAGGGCGGCGAGGCCCGGCGCGGCGCGGATCAGGGGACAGGGTTCTGGGATTCGGTCCCAAATGACCCAATCCCACCGAAATTCACCATCTCGGCCTCTTCTGAAACGAATTTTCTTCTCTAAAATTCGAATATTTTTTAGAATCTATCCGAAACCCGACCGAAATTCGTCCATTTCAGTTGGCACCAAAATTTTTCCGAAATTGAATCCAAAAAAAACCTTGATCAGGGCCTCCAGATGGTCTGTCGGCATGGAGCACGTGACCAGCCGGAGCGAGGCGAGGCTGGGGAATGTAACGCCGCCGCGGTCGGGCAGCTCGAGGCGGCAACAGGCGAGATCCAGCACGCGGAGGTTGTGGGCCCAAGGCAAGAACTCCTGGCGCAGGACCAGCTTCACCTTGTAGTTGAGGTGCAAGTTACTGTCGTTGGGAAAGCGGAAGCCGACGCGGATATCCTCGAGCTCGCGCAGAGACGGCTCGGCGAGCAGGTACTGGAGGCGGTTGTAGTCGTCGTTCCTGTACCAGCCTCTGGTTTCGATTCCGAGAGCCGCGTCGCGCGATCTCTCCGAGTTCCAACGACTGCAAGACAACCGAATACCGTGCGCGCCCAATTTATTTCCTCCCTCCGGCTCCAACGATCAGTCTCCAGGCTGGCCTCCAGGCTCCAGGTCCGATCGGTCTCCAGGGTCCAGGCCTCCAGGCCCAGCCGTCGCGTACTCTCGTCCAGGGTTCAGACGTTTAGCCTTTTAGGTATTCCAATTTCTAGATTATGTGCAATTTCCATTGTAAAGTATTCCACAAGATATCAATATATTTGTTTTCACTTTGTAAGAAAAAAGTATGTATATATATAGTATAAGATTTTATATAAAGTCACACTCATGACAGGCCGTCGCGACGAATTCGTCAGAGGGCCTTCAAAATTCTAGGGCCGGCACTGACTCTGTCCAAAACTCTGTGACGCGACGAAGACGCAGTGTGTGACGCAGTTCATGATTGTTCTTCCTACTCCCTAGTCCCTACTCATTTGTTTCCATCTCTCATAGAAATTCCACGGGTTGATGTTTTCCACCACACATGCATATCCCATTTCTACTTCTAGAAGACATGTGCAGCGACCTTTCGCCAACGGGTTTCCCCTGGGCGTAGTAATAAGATAAGTATAGGATGTGTATACTGTATATAAACACTACCTAGTTTTTTTTTCTTTTTCTTTTTTCCCTTTATGAGATGGTATGTGTTAATTGTTTTTTCTAATGTGCACTACAAGTTCATTCTTATGCACGTCGTGTTTCAAACTTCGGGGCTAAAAAGCATTTCTCACAATATAACTAAGAAATCCTTGTTAAAGCTAATAATATATCTGTTTTTATTGCAATCGTCCTAAACAGCGCATACTAACCTGCACACCCAAACATAAATGAATGCTTTTGCTTCAAAGCTATCTCTACTAGGTAGAGAGGCGCGCTACGGCGCGCCAGCTAATGGTTGAGCTATGCCTATTGTCCGGGAGCATTCATTTCTTTTCTGTTGTCCATTGGGCTCGACAAAGCCCAAGGCACACTAAAATAGGCAAGAGCGAGAAGGGAAGCTGACGCACAATGGGGGAAAAAATAGAAATAGCAGCTGTTGAAGGTAAACCTATAGTGTAGACCAAATATGCAGTCCAGCGCAGTCCATGTAATGTAGTAAGGCAAGCGGCAATCGAAGTAAGAGCATCACTAATCTAAATCGAACTCATGGGCAATGAACAGAGGGCAACTAACAAAGCACAGGCAACGGTAGGACAGTAAAAAAGCAATGTATTTGCGTGTAATGATGCGACATGGCTGACAGCCTGACAACAACAACAGAAACAAAAAAGCCCTCTGAAAATGTGAAGATGTAGCAAGAGAGGGAGCAATAACAACACCCCCACATGAAAACAGCAGAGGCAGAAGCACTGACAATCCTATTGCGAACGGCCACGCCACCTGAGTAACATGCAGGTGGAACCCTACAAAGAATAGAAGTAAAGGTGAAATGTTAGCGAAAAAATAGGAAGCATCGTCAAATAGCCACGGGCCCACGGCCAGTGAGCAAGATCCGTGCACAAAGCTAGGGAAAAGCAAACAAAGGATAAAAAAAAGAACAATGGCCTCGACGCAAAATAGGAAGCATCATCAAAGTGTTACCTCGACGCGCCGTTGATCCGGCCTCTCGAAGCAGTGAAGCCCACAAAAGCCAATCAACGAAGGCAGCCCAAAAAAATGAGCAGTGACGGAGGCCTCAGATGGGCTGATGAAGAAACCGATCACGCGGCGAGTTGCAAGAAAAGGAATGGCAGAGTAAGGACCACGTGTCTGTGCACAATAGGGGGGACGTGAGACGCGCTGAGAGAAAGGAAAGCTTACAGCGATGTAACTCTAACTATGTGTTGTGTCACAGACTCATAGTCGCCAAACTCTCAGAACCATGCATGTATATAACCATCTAAAAAGAGTATGAAATACCTGAACCCAGCAGCCTAGCTAAAAATTGCACACATGTGCATCTACATATTTTTGAGGAAATCAGGAGGGGTTGCCCGCTGTTGTCTATACTTAATAAAAGCACACACCAAACAAAACTGCAAAAACTATTTCATCCAAAAATGATGATAAGTTTTATGAACATTTCTTCGCTTCTTGGATCGGATAGCCACGCAGGAAAAGGGGCTGTCATCCGTGTACATGAAGTAACACGACGCTAGCTAGTTACAGCTTACAACACGATGAGATGGGCTGTAAAAAAGAAACATCAAATTTACCATGGAAGGAAATTGAAAAGGAAAAAAAAAAGAGATTTGTGGGCGTAATTTTCCATCCTCCCTTTTCCCGCTACCCAACTAGTATATTATTACTCACATTTTTAAAAAAGAAAAATATTCACATGAAGCCTACTAGTTGCACGCGAGCGCGATTCCTGCGTCGATCAGGCAGGCGTCAGCCTCGCTTCAATTCCCCTTGGCATGACCTCTTGGCGAGCTGTCCACCACCTTTTTTTTTTTTTTTTGGGAACAGCTGTCCACCACCTCATGCACGCCCCAGCTGCTGCCCGCCGTTCTTGGCACGTGACTGCAGCGAGACGAGCTTCTTTTTCTCCATGGACCTCCTCAGCCCTGCCCGGCGCGCGTCCTCGCCGCCGGCGAGGGTGGGGAGGACATACCACCATACGGTGGTGAGGCAGATGGCGAACACCCGCCCGAACACGGCCAGGCTCACCAGCGTGAGCACGATGGCGGCCGGCAAGTAGCACGACGGCCGCCACGCCCTCCGTACCCTCCCCCACGAGAACGACGCCTTCCTCGCCGGCACCTTGGCGGCGGCGGCGGCGGCGGGAGCCTTCTTGTTCTTGCCTCCTCCTTCCTTCTCCCTCGGGCTGGACGGGCCCGGCGGGCTGCCCACCAGTGGAGCAGCAGAAACTGCCGGCGGCAACGGCGACGCCTTCGCCCTCGGTGATTTCTTGGCGGCGCCCTTGCTCTTCATGAACTGTTCATCGGGGAGCTTGACGATGACGGGCGTCCAGCGGCCGTTGGCCTGGACGGCGAAGCGGACGAGGACGAGGCCGGCGGCGTGGCCGGAGCCGACGACGCGGCGGAGGATCTTGGCGCGCCGGGCCTCGAGCTCGGAGAGCACGACGGAGAACCGGTCCAGCCCGCGTTCCGCGAAGGGGTTGACCTTGCCGCCGTGCTTCCTCCTCCCCTTTGGAGAAGGCGACCCGCCGCCGCAGCCGGGGTCCTCGTCGACGTGCTTGAAGCTGCCCGTGCCGCACTCGCAGAACATGGTGGTGTGGTTGACTGGTTGATCGGAACGTGTCGTCGATGAATTCTTGCGTTGCGCGAGATGGGGGTGTTCCACTTATAAAGGGACGCTTGATTGATTGGTGCTGGAGATGCGAGGGACGTTTGGTTAATAAATTGTTTCGGTCTCAGGTCAAGCAGAAGCTTCTTCTCTGCTCATGACTTTGTAATAATTACGACGTGGCCTTGTGTCGTGTTGTACAAATTAAATGAACTGAAATTGCTACTAGAAGGAGGCATGACTGATTGGATGTAGCTCTGTGAGAATTGAGATCGCTCCTATCCGGATCAGATAAGTGAATGATTCAGCGTCTACTTAGTGTACAAATGAGACAAGAAAAGAGAAAGGAAGAATAAGAATGATGTTATACTATCAGTGCTCGAAATTCATGATTTTCTCAATTGACTAGCGTAGGCTATTCAGGCATAGACGCTAAGACGCACCATGCGTATCCCTAACCATTCTATCTGCATATAACGTTATTTCGTATCTTTCCTCAAGCTCCAACCTCCAACAACGAGTCCTCTTTCTTCATCATGCCTAGCCTTTCCACACTTCACTCCCCTGTGGAACAATAACAAGGTGCGGACAAAGAATACAATACTAGAGTTCTTGTGACAATAAGATATAAAACTAATAATGATTGCACTCGTATTTCATAGTGCTTTCACACCAAATTAGTTTAATTATACCCATATATAAATGCTATATTTTGTGAGAAATCATTGGTCCATAGGTCTATATTAATTTACAAACGGAGTATGTACATATGTATTACCTATTGAAATATTTGTCACTATTGATTTTTCTCATAACATTTGACTATTCGTCATTCAAAAAACTATATAAGTATGATTTATTTTGTTTGAGACTTACGTTATCATCAAAGATATTTTTTGATGACTTATCTTTTCCTATATTTGCAATAAAATTGTGCCTTGATGATCCAAAAATAGGTACATATAGTTTGAGATACCAAGTTATCATTCTTCAAATCAACCAAAAAATGACAGTAATTGGCAGAACCCTAAACTAAGCCTGCATTTGAACTGGAAATACTAGTAATTTGAAAAAAAAAAGCATTTCCCCTGATTAGCTGTACGAAGAGAAGTGTGAATGGAATAACTTTCTTTCTTTCTTTCTTTGAAAGAAGATAACTTTCTTGCTTTAGCTGAACCTGTCAATCCAGCATTCGGTTGGTCCGTCGCTCACAATTACTAGTCGCTCTCAGCGCGAAGAATTCCATATTTAATTATTTTTGCCCTTTCATGTTCAACTCCGCCTGTCGGTTCTACCGCGCCCACTGGTCAGCACCCCTGACTTCATCTGCGGACCAATTGATTGTTCGACCCTTGAGTCCCAGACCTTAACGAAGCGCCCTATCATGCACACAAATCAGACTTCGTGAGAGCTGCAAGTCTAGACTGGCACACAAAAAAGTAAGTGTCAGACGCAGAGAGGCAGGCAGATAATTGGACAGGTTGCAGGTTTAGAATGCATCACCTAACCGAGTGTTTAATTCCTCAAAAATTTTCACCTCCCGTCACATCAAAATAATATTTGTGTTTTTCATCTAATTAGCCTACTTAATCCATGATTAGCAAGCAGCAGTATGCTACAGTAATCATCCGTTAATTATGAATTAATTATGGATTCATTGCTCTCATTAAATTCATCTTGCGTTTTCCTCGCGAGATCTGTAATTAGTTTTATTATTAGTCTACGTTTACTACTCTTAAATAGTAAGATTCCTTTTTGGGCATGTTTACCAAATTTTTTCACCGGTCACATCAAATGGAATTTTACATACATGGAGTTTTAAACGTGTGTTAACGACAAAACTCATTTCATAATCCTGGGTGAATTTGCTAGACGAATCTAATGAGCATAATTAGGCCATGATTTGCAACTGACAATCCGCTAATCATCCACTAATTATGGATTAATTACCCTCAATAGATTCGTCTCGTGATTTTCAGACGAGAACTGTAATTAGCTTTATTATTAGTCTACGTTTATTACTCTTAAATCGTAAGATTTTTTTGCCAAATTTTTTTACTGGATTTAAACAGGCCCTTTATGTGACATTTGCAAACTTTTTTCACCGGAAATAAACACTCCCTAGGTTGCAATATATCATGGGTTTTGCAGTGTCACTGCAGTTTCCAGATCACGTGGTAGAAAAGCATTTTGTTGAAAGCATTGCTGGTCAGCATGGTTCAGAAAAACCACCACGAATCACCGTTGCTGCCTAGGCGTCATTACTACAAATACTATTTTTGGGGCATATTATTCTTGATTTCGGTAAATGGGTCTGCCACACTTCAAGGGCTCTCTATTCACATGCCCTAACCTAATCTAAGTAATAACGTGTGAGTAATGATCAAATATTGAACTAATACAGGCCAGCAAAACAAAGCATAGTGACCAATCCCAATAAACACGTTCATAATAGGTGAAGACCCGATGGAACTACCCACTCTGGATCTATTCATTTTTTGACAGACAATAAGTTTGTATGCATCGAGTTAAGAGATATACGTAGATTTAAACAATCTAATCCGTGTTTTATTGTGTTTGCCTTACCTCGCATGTCAAAGCTTCTAGACGGAAGCTTGTCAACCATGACGTACGGAATTGAATTGACTATTTATTACATTACCACATGATAATTGCCTAGATAAAATCAAAGCACGTGGCTTCAAAAGATAAATCAGTCGCTGTCGTTATAATAAATCAATGTTCATAACTACATATCTGTACAATGTAGACTTAAAGATGCATACCTTTTCTTGTGAAATGAATTTCTGTACATATGGTTCTTAATGTTTCAGTCTACCAACCGGAGCTAGCAATAGCAAAGAATCCTAGTTTACAGTGACTTTCTCCATGTGTTTACATCTGGCACTTTCTCTACCAATCAGTTGAAGTATGTACGCCAGTGGAGAACCAAGCCTTACATCTTGTAGATCCCCTATTTCTTCATCAGAAAGCTCTCCTTGAAAATTTCTGCTGCGAATATTAGTAGTTCCACCATCTCCATGCCCGCAGAAGAAAGAGGGTCTACTTTCTCAGATTTTGATTTTGGTGAATCAGATGGATCGCACAAAGCTTCGTACGTAATGGCATCTGATGAATCCCCAGACCAGCTTACTGGAAGAGCCACACTAAGAGCTGTCTTCATAAGGTTTGCTTCAGTTATAAGACTGTTCAAAGCTTCAAAGGTACTCTCCAAAGAACTGGCTGATTTGACATCATCATACGCCTGATAAGTTTGGTTGTTAGCCTCAGAGTAAGTAGTGTACCAGCATGTATCAAAATATTACATAATAACCTAGCAATGCAGCCAAAAATCCTACCATGTATCAACATATTACTTGATAACAGAGCAATGCAGCCAAAAATCCTGCCGAAAGACTGGTATCAATGCCATAGCATCTGGAGCTTTAAGTAACGTTTGAGGAAAAATATTGACTGATACAGGCTGCCGCCAAGTTATTGTACGGAAAGATACGAATGCGCTGCTGCCCTATACAAGTGTTAAAAGCCTTTTACAATACAATGAAGTATTGTGGTACCTTCAGTAAGAACTGCTTTCTTATTTTAAGAACTGAGATTACATGGGTGGCTGTATGGCAACAAAACACATTCAAAGGATGAGTACATATGGTGTAGCTTGATCATAATTTCTAGGTATGTGCATCTATCTTGCATCTCTGTATCACCCCATCAATCTATATATTTTTTGGAAATGTGTTTTGTTAATTGGGAGTCAACTTCATACTAATCCATTGGGATGCAACTGCAACTTTTGGAAGAGGAAAAAATTGGACACTCCATTCGCAATAATCACACAAGCCACACGTATACAACTATACACTCCATTCACTACTGCAATAGATACTTTTGCAAGAGAGGAGAATTGTTCAGAGTTGGGACTATAGACATGATACACTTGAACTAAGGGGGTGTTTGGGAGAGCTCCACCCAAAGAAAATAGCTCCAGCTCCACATTTTGTTGGCTCCACTTCACCATCTCTAAAAAATATGGAGCTGATGTACATGTTTGGCAAATCGTGGTGCTCCAGCTCCAGAAACTTGAGGATTTGGTGGGAATAATCTATTTTACCCTTTGCAAATGGTCCCACTTGTCAAGCTCTCCACACTTCTTCTCTTCCCTCTTCAAGCGTCTAACTTAAGGGGCCCACGCAAGCCATCGTCTTCCTGAACCTCTCATTGCTTTCTTCTGCTTGCTCAGAAACCATAGCACCGGCCAAATCCGTCACTGTGATCTACAGTTAGCACCAGGAACAAAATAAATCGATTGCTCATGGTCAACTCTTCCCTTGTGCGCTCTTAGTTTTGTTAGAGATAGCTTCTTTTTCCATTGGTTGCTGCCGCTCCTAATAGCTTGGTTCTGATGGATAATGGCGGAGGCAGCGAGGAGCAGCAGAAGCTATACTCTCCATGTGCAGGGAGAAAGAATGCAAGTGGAGAAGGAGCGAGCTAGGACGGCAGCCGTAGTCATCACGCTGCAGAGGGTGACAACACGCCACGGCCTCCACCATCGCATCCTCTTCTTGTTCCTCCGAACAGAGATGAAAAAATGAACCCGTCATGTAGCA
Source organism: Urochloa ruziziensis (assembly GCA_015476505.1). NCBI lineage: Eukaryota > Viridiplantae > Streptophyta > Magnoliopsida > Poales > Poaceae > Urochloa > Urochloa ruziziensis. The sequence goes on from CM027118.1 coordinate 19,959,178, forward strand.
CTTGCCAGCCAAAATCCCCCACATCCACTCCACCACTTCCAAATCCCTCGCACCCACGGCTCCACCACCTCCCTAGCTACCTTCTCCACCCAACTCCTTCACACACTCTAGTACCTGGGGCGCTGGGAATTTCAGATCCCGTGGCCACCATGGCTGCCATGGCTCCGAGCTCGACCTTGCAGGTCAAGGCCGACCATCTCGGCATGTACCAAGGCGCCACGACCGAAGCCCTCACGCACCCACATCGTCACCAGAGCGGCCACGGCCTACTTCCTCGCCGCCGGCGTGCCCTGCCGGCTCGGGTCGATCCCTGCCCCATGAGCACGAGCGCCTAGAGCAGGCTTCGGCAGTGAGGCTGGGGCGAGCGGGCGGGCGTGACCGTAGCGGCGCGGCGCCGGTGGGCGGGGGCAGCGCGGCTTTGGGGAGCATCGGCGGCGAGAGAGAGAGAGCAGCAGGGGGCGGCGCGGTTAGCTTGGGCATCGGTGGAGAAAAAAGAAAATGAACCGATATGTTGTGTAACCGGTGGCGGTGGTGGGTAATTATCCCATATCTCCATGAGAAGGTTCAAAACTGGTGTTTTTGGAGCACCTCTTGAGGTACTCCACGAAAAACGTGGAGATAGCCTCCATCTCCACCTTTTTCTGGAGATGGAGATGGTGGAGCTGGACACGTTTGGCACAAATTTTTTTGTAGAGATGGTGGAGTGGAGGGGTTTTTTTTTTTTTTTTTTTTTTTTTTTCTTTTTTTTTTTTTTTTTTTTTTTTGCTCCGGAGCTCTCCCAAACACGCCCTATTTGACGACCAATGTGCCCTCCAGTTTGAGACCAGATGTGGGTGTCTGCTAGATAATGCCAGTGTCAGATGCAACTCTGGTGACAGGTGCACCAACAGAACTCTCAAAATGGATCAGTACAACTAGGCAACTAGTGTTACATCATCATAAATACCATAGCAATACTTGGCTTAAAGATAAGCCATGCCATCTGTTCAGGATGGTACTTAGGCAAATGACCTACATGAAAATGAGCAGATGGTCTCTCTAGAGGAACACATGGCTGTAAGTCTGGTAGGTTAAGTTGAGTTGCCAGTAAATTAGGGTCAGCCAGCACAAGGGAGGCAGGAGGGCACAATGACACATCCCCTCTTAAGATCTGGGGAGCAAGTACCTCAGCCCTAGTAGGAAATTCCTCAGAGTATAGTCACTTTGGCAAACCTGGCAACCTACCAACTGGATTTGACGCAGAGGCAATTGAACGGTCCCAAGCTTCACCCATGGAGGATAAGGTGCAATGAGGTGACATACAATGGAAGAGAAGAGAACTGATAACCACCAAAACCCAATAACGATGAGATCAGACACAGAGAGAGGGTGTCTATGAGGGATGGCAACGGGTCGCGTAAGGTTACCCGCCCGATAGCTTACCCGCGTTTCTAATCTTTACCCGCCCGATAGCTTACCCGCGGGTAAAAATCCCTGCCCGTGCGTGCGCCCGACGGATATCCGTCGGGTATCGGGCATCCGCGGGCGACACCAGTGTCTATTCTTGGCACTTACATGGGCCAACCCTACACATAGTTGGGCCTATACACTTGCTAAACCACAGATAACAAGATATCATCTACGTCGAAATAAAGATCATAATAGGCCATTGGAACATACAGATTACATCAACATGTGCAAACTATAGTGTCAAATGTCTAGCACTTCTGCTTAATTTTTTTTTATTGGCACTTCTTCTTAAACCTTTTTTTATGGCACTTCTGCTTAAACTTACCATTTGCTGATGGATAGTTTTTGGAAATTACATAGCAATAACGAGAAATGCACCGGTGCCTTTTGCAGGTAGGTAACATGCAACCCATAGTACATGTATGCCTTATGCAAACTCTATGGATATGACAACAAATTATCCGCTTAATAATTTATTTATCCCATATTTGTTATTAATCTTAAAAATCACCACCATGGGGAAACAATCAGTTATAGCTCCACTCAGCCATTTTTCGCTTCCAGTCAGTGCAGCGCTTGTTCCACAGTTAGTAGAAGAATAGAGTAACACTGCTCCCTTTATCAAAAAAAAAAAAGGGGGGGGGGGGGGGGGGGGGGGGGGGGGGAGTAACACTGCTCAAAGGGACAGTGATCCTTCAGAAACAGAAATGGATAGGCCCGTTGTTGTGAGTTGTGACTAACCGTATCACAGTACAACAGATGAATGCAAACATAGAGAAAGCAAACTTCCAAACTTGAGAGAGATATTTTGTTCTTGCAAACAAATGAACCGCAGATTCACTGACAAATATTATGCATTAATCATGCATTCTTTTCAAAACTTCTCTTCTTATAATTAAAAGCTGCATCTGTCAGTTCAAAGATCATACCTTCAAAAGCACAATATGCAGTCTATGCACTGAAGAAGTTAGACGTTCCACAGTACCAACACCTTCAAGAAGAGTAGCATTTTCAACTCTTAACCTGCAATGCAACCGCATGAAATAAAACAACCAATGTCGAAATATATAATGATTAAATGGAGAAGTTCATGTTACTAGTTTAATTTTCCATCACATCTTAATAATCAAATAGAAACAAATAAAACAGAACATATCTTTCAACAATATTTATCCCTTTAGGTATCCGGTAACATTTGCAATGTCAGTGCATCTACATGTTCCAATCATTATGCTTTTAATGGTAATAATTTTCTTAGGGGATTAATAGTAATAATTTCAATCCGAACCTTTTAACATATTAAGTGGGAGAGTGTTGGAATTGCATTGGCAAGAGGATGAGCAATGGGAAGAACAGGGGAGGCTCACGAAGCTATCACATGTATGTTTCTGAAACTAAAGCTTGCTTCCATTGATTACATAGAGGCATATGATAGGATACATGTATAGTCGGTTTGTAAAGTGACCTTTACTCGTACAGCAGCTATGCAGCTGAGGCAAAACCAAAATCAACTACTTCTACTTGCTGTCAGAGACAGCTGCTAGCCTTACTGACTATAAAATGGTTAACAGACCTAACAATTCTAGAAGCTAAACAAAAGACTATCACAAGGATTAAACTAACAGAGAAAAGGTAAAAGGAAAAGGAAACAGTTTTAGGGACTGTCTAGTTAGAGACACTGGGATGGGTGCTACACCCTTCTCTCTTGAGACTCTTTCTTCTTAAGATATACGCAGCTCTCCTGCGTGTTCGAGAAAGAAAGGAGACACTGAGATCAATTGTTAGGATCTATTCGAATTTGAACTGAATCCTTAAAATTCCTAGAGCAATCCCCTGTTGCAAACAGGCATTTAGGAAAAACTCTTAGTCCTTGTCCTGAATAAGAAGCAACATATTTGGATGTGATTAATTTTTTAACCTTGAACTAACAATGACAGCTGTTTGGAAAAAAAAAAATATGTTATATGAGCATAGTCTATGGTGTTGGGCCAGCGCTAGAAAGCTCCAAGGCCTGGGGTTAGCTGGTACTCTCTAGCGTTCTAGATAGAGTTCCTGGTCATGTTTTTCTCCTTTGTTTTTTAGGCCAGACAGTTTTTGGTTTTGTAGTTTGTAGTTTGTAGACCAGCTCTCATATTTGGTCCCCATATGAGAGAGGGCATTTGTATGGGGACTATTTTTCTCTCTATAGTTCAATGAAACACAGCTCTCCTGCGCTTACAAAAAAAGAGAGTATGTTCTGTACAAAACTTTTACAGTTTTTATTAGATTTTACAAATAAATTACAGAAAGTTCTTTTTGGAGATCTGTGATAATGTCTAAATAAATGATAGTTTTGTGTGAATTAGTATTTTCTCCAATGTAGCTTATTAACAATGAATGGTACGGCCATTAAAAATACAGGGAATAGTATGAAAGTAGAAAGTTATATCTCTGTCACAGACCTTGCAATATCCACTGAGTGCTCTTTGCAAACTGTATGATCATTTCCATCAGAGCTCCCATGTCCAACATTAGTGCTTCTCATCCAGTGCCTTAAAGATGTCCTCTTCAGCATAGTTTTCAGCATCCCGTGTTGGTCATGCCCAGGAATGACTTTGGATGAATCACCAGTACCATGACCTTCCCTAACAGCAGAGCTGCTGAACAGAAAAAAAAAATACAGTTATAATAATAGAAGATATATTTGGGATCCCACAGAAAATGTATTAAATATGTACATGTTAGCATCTAATGCAGACATAACCACATAGGTGCCATGCCTGAACCCGACACCGAATCGGACACAGGAATGGTTCTGGAATGCTCAACAACTCAACTAAAGGAATTACAGATCAACCAAATTTGATGCAATATGAATATGTTTTATGTGTTTTTTCAGTCCAAGAAACTCTTTTTAGTATGCAGTACTTTCCATGAGTGCCCTTCATGAAAACCAAGCCTTTTCATAATGATAATGTTGTGAACACTTTCTTTGGCCGTCAGTTTCAGCGCAAGAAGAAAAGTCAGGCGTCCACCAGTAGTTAGGCTTTTCGTTTGTTAAGATATTTAGAGATATAGTTTATTTGTTTAGGGTTTGTTAAAGAGGCTCAATATATAGGAGACCCAGTTCAATAATAGGAGTCAAGGAAGAAGTAGAGGATTCAATCTCAGAGCCTCCAGCAGGGAGGGCGAGATATCCATCTACCTCAAACTATATCAGATAATGCTGTGACCATGTTAAATACCTTAACTCCTTTATTACCGAAAAAGAAAAACTACCCCATTAACAACGAAATTAGTTTATTATGATTATTTACTGCAACAAATACTTACCCCTTTAATTGCAGATGTTCTTCTTTCAGTTTTGCTAATTCCATCAGGACCTTTACCTTTTCATCTTTAACCTGTATACAAAGGGTGAAGGCAGTTGATAGACACATCCATCCAACATTACATGAGTAAGCAGTGTTAGTTAGTCAAATTTAAAACGTCATTGATTAATTGCACCAAGAAAAATCCAAGTACAAAAAAATTCAAGTTAATTTTGTCCATATTTTCAAAAAGAAAAAAAAATATGTTTCAGTTTTCCTTTTTCAACAGCTAGGAGCGATGGTACACAAAAAAGAAGTAATGGTATGAACTATGAAGTATCAACTTCATGACAATGTCAGATGAGAATGCAGCACTCCTATACAACTCAGAACACTCTAACATTCAATTGTAATGGAAAAGTAATGCCGAATAGAAAGTGTATAGGTCATACTTGAGATAAGTTCTTCTGCAGATCCTCAATAACAATTTGGTCTTTCTGTTTTTCTAATAGGTATCTTTCTTGTTCCTGTGAGAAGAGCATAAGTGCTTCCATCTGTAAATGACACCACTATAACATGAGATTATTCAACCTAACGAAGAAGAAAAGAACTCTCACCAGAACTTCAACAATAAAATTTGAAGGAAAAAAAATGTTAAGCAGCCATATTACGACTCACAAAGGCCAAAAGCAAAAAAAGAATCACTGAAGTGAAGATGTACCTTCTCCTGTAAGGCTTGTGCAAGTACTTTCGATTCATTGAATGATATGGAATTAGAATCAGGGGGAGAATCACTCTGCATCATATGCAACCATAATGAGCTGTAATTATCTATCAGACAAAGTGAACACACATTAATAGAAGGAACAAAAACACATTATGTAAGGTATATCAGAACCCTGACCCCTCAATAAGAAAAGCAGTTCCATATAATTTCAATCCTCGAAACACTAGCGAAATAATTCCCAGCAAAGAGCTAAAGAAGATTCAAATCTTCATACACTTTCATTCTTCATGTGTTCGTCATGTCAAGCGAGCTTTACAACTTGCTTCCAAAAATGCACACAGCATATGCAAATGCCTTGTCATAAGTGATGTAGCGAAACTTACAGTTTATTTAATTCAATACAATTGCAGTAAAGGACATTCAGATTATACTACTTTCGTAGGTCCAAAACTTTAAAATATTCAAAGCCAGCCCTAAAATGCATTTGATCCACAAAATTTGCAACACTTGTAACACCTTAATACATCCATCAATTAAGGCATGATGAACTGAATCAGCTAGACATTGGATTCCACTGCTAAACTGGTGTTCTATGTTGACATAGTTTTCAGTTAATTTGATTTGACTAGAATGTCTTAAATGAAAATGTCTGTTGCCAGTTTTTACAGAGCTAAGACATGTTATTTCCATACATTTGCTCCAATTAGAGCAATACTATAATGGTTGTGAATGTCAAAAACATTCAAAATGATACATTCAGATTTCTTGCTTTTAGCGGCTTAAAGCTCATCATTAATAGAAAATTTGATTATGTCATATCGAGTAATTTGTCAATAACATCAGAAAGTATGTTTCTGTAGCCTGTAAGCATAGAAAGAGGCTCAGCATAAATGTACATGGAAAAGAAAGCAAACTGTTTACATGAACAAACCTTAGGGCTTGTGCAAGTGCTAGGACTGACATCTGTAGTAACATGCACATCTTTACAACTGCTGTCACAACATTGCATCTCATTGGCAGGGCGTTCACTAGCTTCAACGTTTATGCAAATTTCACTTAGCTTATCTTGAATTTCTTCAACAACTTTGCTCAGCTGTGATGATTCTTCTTCCAATGCTTTCACGATTTCAGCCCTTTGATGTTTGTATAACTTCTGAAGTTCTGACAATCCATTTCTCAGAAATTGATCATAAAGTGCCTGCACTCCAAAATAAACCGTACGAATTAAAGAAGTCATGAGAAAAGACCATTATAATACTTCACAACTGTACCTGTCTTTTCTCTAATATCCTTGCATTTCTTTGCAAATGCTGTTCAATTTCAAGGCCCTGCACAACCAAAGTTAATTGTTCTCAGCAAACAAAAAAGAAAAGATTTCTGTTACACCCAAACTTGTCTTCATTTCCAAGGTTATCTTACCATCCTTAGATTGCTTTGTAGCTTAGCCATTTTAGCTTTAAGTGACTCTTTCTCCTGTTCTAGGGATGCCTATACAAAAAGAAATTTTAAGTTTTAAATACGTTAAAGGGAAAATCTCTTATGCAAATTAATCAATAGAATGCAAACCACTTTGGTTTAGCACAAGATCAACTTCAAAAATTCTCAATAAACAGTAAGTCATCAAAACTTTAAAAGCACCAGTGCAGCAGTACTTGAGAAAAAATTACTGATTAGATTCAATCATGTTTGTATTACTACAAGTACATGACACAATTTGGTCAAAGAGGACATGAGTACATGACAATCTGAATGGACTAGGACTTAGCTGGAGGATGAGTATCGTCCATAAAACAGGTAGTTTGTATCCATGTATGGATCAGTATATTGCATGAGAATCTCAAATTTAAAGCATAACTGCACAAGTCCTTATAGCTGGCAGCAAAGTTTCATCATTCCCTATCTTGTTCATTGCATAGTTCCCAGAATAAGTTAAACAACAATGCAATATGATGCATAGTGTCACAGATAATATGTATCATGCAAGACAATTGAAGGAAATTAAAATAACACAAGTGAATAAAAATTAATATTTATAACGGATGAAGGGCTTAAGGATTACAATGTACTTCAACGTTGAGGTTCCACCATCGGAGCTAAAACTCCAATTATCAGAAGAATCATCTAGAAGGATTGAACACTTCTCTTCAAAAGTAATGCTTGAAGGACATTCACAGTCTCTGCAACGAAGGTCATAGAATTTTAAAATAACCTGAAAGAGAATCAAACATCACCTTCTGACCATAAAAGGGTCGAAAATAGTTATAAATTAGATAAATACAGTGTGGACACAGCAATGTAGGAGTTTTCATAAGCATATCAAATTAGCAATAAGGCAACACATGCATATTCATATGAAAAAAAAGAAATTAAAAACACAAATTCAAAGAATGTTGATCTTAGGACAACCAAAGTGATGAATTTTTGCTACTAGTTTCTACTATAATATATTGACACAAGTAACACTATATGATTATGAGACTACTCTTTGAGCCAAATCTACTCATACGGTCATACCGTTCTGTAGATGTTCAACATCAAAGTAATAAACAAACTAATTGATGATACAAATGTTGGTATGTTGGTTGCACGTAACCCATAACATCACTCTCTTGTGACTTGAGGGAGTAACATTAACCATTAGGAACTTAGAATAGATGCAGAGTTCCATCAATGCATAATGATACGTGACATTACACAATTCTTACTGGTCATATTGGTAATCCATAAAATTACTTACTTTCAAGGAAGATTCTGTCTGTGCCTTCAGTTCTGTCAGTTTCCTCTGCAAGTCATCATTCAAGCGTTTCTGATCATCAATTGCAGATTGATATTCTTTCTTCCTGCCAATCAGTAACCATCATGATACTTTGCACCCTTAACTAAAAAATTAAGTGCCAAATACATGATAAACAAGAACAGGGTTGAAAACATCATTTTAGCATTCCGTTGTCGACTGTAGAATGTTAAATGCTAAGAAAAAACTAGAAAAGACAACAAATAAACATGATGCGGTTCGAAAAAGTTCAAATGTCATGTTATCTATTATTTTCAATAGACTTGCAAACGTATTTGTATGTGCTAGCAAACTACCTAGATTAGACTTGCACGCCAAGGCTATTTGCCTGGCCGGTTGCATCTGCTAGCTCACGCATGGACCCGATCGGCAATCTCCTCTGATTCTGTTTCTATAAATCAGGGTGGCTAAGATTGCCTTGATCTGGGCCTATATATGTAATCCTGAACTCTCAGTTGAATACATCGACCATTGTGTGAATGGCTACCAGAAACTATAAACAATTAAGCCCATAAAATTGAGAATATGTAAAGATCAAAATATTGACATCTTATAAAATCCACGTAACCAGTATGAGCAAGGTCCTCTAGTCCATGCCACTAAGTTATAGAAATATATATCATATATAAGTGAACAGTTATGCGACAAACCTTTCCTCAAATTCAGCAAACTCTTTCAACACTGCTTCCTCCCGCTCTTTCGCTCTTTCACACTAGAAATTTCAAAGGAATAATATGTGATTCCCAAATCCGAACAGGAAACGAAAGTTATGCACACAGCATTAATATTTGGCTTATCAAGTGAACTAGAAAGAACCTCCATTAATGAACTGTCCCGTTCAGCAAAGGCTTGAGCAACACTGTTCTGGAAAAACCTTACTTGCTTTTCTAGATCCTTGTTCTGCATTGATATTACAGGAATTAAGGTCATCTCAATAAAAAGCCGAAAAATATATGCAAGTAATCTCAAGCGGTCAAGTGAATGCATAAACCTTTTTAATTGCTAATTTTCTAATTCCACAAAAAAGTCTCTATTTCTACATGCAAAAATGATGCTTCTGCTATCTATATCATTACTACTATTTACTAGTGCTCCCATGTAGACAAGCCCCATTCCTTCAAAAAAGAAGACCAAGCAAGAATAAGCATGTCTACAATGCTGATATTGATTTTAATTTTCAATCAGTAGATTCTGGATAAGTCCAAGCATTTCCTTTATGTTCTTCACATTGCCCCCCATTATCTTGTGCACTAACAAATCTCTCCATATTCAAATTCTTTATCTAACAGTATTGCTCTTAGTGACTTCATTAGGCACAATTAAAATCGAGTATGCCCTACTTTACTGTACAAATACCCCCTTCTAACAAACATTTTGTTATAGTTTAGCACTTCAGATTTGTGGAGAGTTTTCTCAAACTGGCAAAAAAAGCTGTCGTTATACGTAAGGAGTAGAAGAACAAAACAAAGTGCAGTGCTGGAGCCACGCAAAAACCGTTCAAACCAAAAGAAGAATGGAAAATGAAAGGACCAAACAGGTTCAAAACACAAGGACACCACAAACCTAGAACATGAGAGAATGACCAACTGCAGACGTACTACCTAGTAGCCTTGCCTTGACCTGGAGACCTTTATTGCCTTGTTATATAATACCACTCCGTCCAATAAACCCTTCACAGCTCACATGGTTGCACGACATTCACTCTCTTCACAAGCTGCACAGGGTTACATAAAGCCCACTGCATATGCTTCTCCATGGCAGTCTCCAAACACTCCCTCCTCTCCCTGCCACTAAACATATTCCTGTTTTCCCTACATGTAATCATGGTAGCAAGGTTTATGTCCTCGACAGCACTGGGAAACTAACATGTATGTGTGAAAGAGGTCCAAGCGTCTCTATCTCAATCTGTTTTATTAGTTGGCCCCATGCCCCCATTCCCTGAACTGTAGACCATACAAACAACACTTCTAACTCCAGGCAGGTTCAAGCAAAAGCATACCCTATCCTCTACCACTAGCCCATACACATTAAAGCTGCATTTTTTTTTTTTTACAGTTAATGCATCCACTAGAGTAGTATCACTTATTGCTTCTGAATCTCTTGCATCCCTAATGAAGAAATTTGTGTGTGTGCTTAGCAAGCGACATGAACAAGTAAGGAGTGCTGCCCAAGATCAAGATGGAGAAAAATGACATTCCATTGGGACGACCTACTCATTCTATGGGGTAGAAGTGGCATTTTGCATAGGAAGAAAAATGAAAGAAAAGGTGAAAAAAATGCAGGCAGGAGTCGATGGTATGGTAAAAAATGAACTATGAGACCTTTCAGTGGTCATAAAGTGTAACTTTTGTTTTTTTTTTTTAATGTAATAAAAGGTGGATTCAGAGCATAGTGCTAAAGATCTGATCTTTTATTGTCACTAAACTAATTTTCTTTGTAATCACGTGATCACACCCTATAGATAAAATGCCACAGCAATGATCATTACTGACAAAAGCTACAGTCTATACTAGAAAAGACAGCCAGTTGTTTTTAAGGTCAAAGTAGGAAACCTTTGATAGCTCGGCACCATGTAACTCAGCAAGCTGGCTCTGAAATTTAAGTAAACCACAGAATGAGAAAATAGAAAAATAAAATAAAGGCAGCTTTACACAATAGTACAGAGAGAGAGAAGTAGCACACCTTAATTCGATAAGCTTCAGCAAGCTCCTCTTGTAAATTTTGATTCTCTCTTAAGCAACCATTTAACTTCTTCTGGAGGTTCTCAACATCCTGTTCCAAAGCTGCTGTCCTGAACAGTTACAATAAAAATATTGCTTTGTTTGCACTACAGTGAATAAAAGTGAAATGTTGAAATTGCATCAGGAAGCACCTCTGAGAAAGCATTCGAGTTGCAACAGAAATATAACCAGGCCCAGCTTGTTGCATACATAATTGCTCAATATCTTTTCTGAGCTCATCACGTTCTGGAAACAAAGCATCTATCAGCAAATGCCTGTGCCAAAAGAACATATACAGTGATAAAATCATGAAACGAATTAAACAACTAGTCAACATGAGCAGTTTCAGAGGAAAAAAAGTTTACAATGCCTCCTTCATTTGAAAGGGCAACAGTGTGGAGAAATTAGCCCTGGCTAGTTAAAAGTGCTACGCATTTTCAACATGTTATCATACTTCACTGAAAAATGAGATCTAACACGCTACTCAAGGAAGTACAAGTACAGCTATATCCCAAAAATAAAGTCAGCAATTTTCCCAAAAGGTCATAGCTATATGTATTGCAATTTGAAGTGTAATGGAATGAACCAAGGACTTGGGCAGCTGTTTCATGCTATTTCAAAATCATGTACATACTCACATACGCAACCAAGTAACTTGTAGTAAAATAAAGTTAGGTGGTTAAATTTCTCAGTGTGCCCTACTATGATCTTACCTACTTAAATATGTCACTGGACGTATTTTTGCATTTTATTAAAGCAAAGAACTCCAATTGACTCTGTTTTTTTCTCATTTAATAGGTTGCACTCTTCCTAAGTCTTGCTAAATTAAAATTATCAAATGAGGCACCTGATTCGAGCTATTTCAACAGGAAAACAACAGTACTGAAACTAATCTAAATGAATAACAGTTGATCTACACAGAACTAAAATAATAAACACCAAAAGGCAGTACAATATGATTGATTAGCGAAATAAATATAAATGACAATCTTGTGTACCACAGATGTGAGTGCATACCTCTCTGGAGTTCTTCAACTCGACGAGTTAACACTTCAACAAGATTCGCTTTTTCATCGATTTCTACAGAACAGAGAAAAGGAGGTAATTTCTTGAATCACCATATGCATTTTCATATCCTAATTATTCTAAAATATTAAAATAATTTTTTTTAGGAACAGACGCCAATTAGCAAAGGCATGTTCAGGACAATACCCACACAAGCTAACTAGTGTTCTTTGAATAACAAAATGCAAACTAGCCCCACAAACATGTTAAGCTAGCAAGAGCGCTTAGATTTGCACCACATCCCAAGAAGGTATGGACATAGTAGGACAACACTTAGTTCTTGTGAAGAAGATGGCTTCTGAGGACAAGGAGCCATGACAAAATATGGTACCAGAAGCAACATGACTAAAAAAGTGGAGTTTCAAACCATACATGAGTTTAATAGGGAAATGCCCCCGAGGTGCAAATGAAAATGACAACAGAAATGACTACATAAGCACCACAAATAACTTCAAAAGTGATCATAATGACGGAGACTCAGAAGTCAGAACTTTAGTTTTAAGGAAAAGGCCAAAAAACATGTTCTGAAACATTTAATAATCGTAATGGTTACTTAAGGTATTCTAGCAGTACAAATCATTATACATACAAAAGTTTCTTGGCACTACAAGTAACCTTGCACTTCAAATAATTTCATGTCTCCAGCAGTCAAGAAAACTACTTTTTGCAAATCATTATACATACAAAAGTTTCTTGGCACTACAAGTAACCTTGCACTTCAAATAATTTCATGTCTCCAGTAGTCAAGAAAACTACATTTTGCAACTTGGACAAGGCCTAGATTACTTAATTAAGTATATCAAATGAAGGTTGACCAAGATCAGTAGCTCAAGTAGAATGCAGAATTACCATATTGTAGCCCTTCAACACGACGTATCAATACTTCCAAAGCATTCTGTTTTTCATCCTTTTCTGTTCAGTGTCATATAGATAAATTAACTGTATGTGTATCACTATAGCATAAATAAATGTACTCAAGTAAGAAACTAAATCGTATGTCATTGCAAAAAAAACTGCTTCAATGTAATATTTTTCTTGAAAATGACCAGGTCAGACTAAGTGATGCAAAAAAGTAAGTAAAAGTTGGATGGTAGGGAACTTTGGAGATTAAGGAAAAATTGCTAGTTCAATTCACTAAGAGTTTTTTCCCTGACAAAAGGCAACAGTGGAAGCAGAATTTTGGGCCAGCTATTCCAAGAATTTAAGGCAGGGAAGCACCTTGGATGCGATGCTAGAGTCATGTGACTACATTCACTGCTCCTGCTATAACAGGACTATTTGAATTGTGGGAGAGAGGAATTAAGTCTAAACCACAGATGTTACCCTAATTCTATAATCAAATTTATAAACAGTTGCATGCAAGATACATGTAAAATAAGGTGTTTATATCATGACATGGATTTTTCTGCTCTACCAATAATAATGTGCACAAGAGTGTTGTTCGTTAAAAAAAAAATCCTGACATGGATTATGTTAGGCCTCGATGTTTTCACCGTCTAATTTGTTCTCCAACTCCAACATGTACTTGTTGTTCTCACATACAAACAGAGCTACCAAACCATAATCCAAGACAAACACACAATAAAACCCCTTTAACTACTTGCAGCAAATTGGCACACGCAAACGAACTCCTCGGTAACTTTGAAATGTAGCATGATAACCATTCTCATGCCCATTTCCACTACCGCTTCAGTAATGACTACAGTTTGCAGTATGGATTATGGGAATGCAACTTCCCTTCACTGAAGGGATCAATTTAATCAGCAGATACCTATAATGACCTCGGTTAACTGCCTACATAGCATAATAGTCTGTGGTACGAACAGAGCGCGGAAGCTAGAAAGCAAAACATGGAAAGCAGTGCGAGGACCGGAGATTACCGCGCTGTAGCTCCTCTACCCGACGAAGCAGTGCGGAGGAATCTGCAGCCTCGTCCATCCCGGAGCCCGCCCCCAGGGCCCTGCTTGGGCGGGGCGGGATTGGGACTTGAGAACGAATCCGCGACTAATTCGAGCACGGGCACACCTGAATACAACGGAACAAAAAAATTTCAGCGTCGATTGAACCCAATAAAAAAGCCTGAAAACACGCAGGAAGATTCGAGGTTGCTTGAGAGTCAGGGAAGCGCGGTATCGATAGAGGGTAGGGCTTACCAAACCAGGGGAGACCGGTCCTGGTTCCCAACGGAGAGCGGAGGTGTGCGGGCTTCGTGCTTCGGTGGAGGCGGCGGAGGGGAGAGAGAGAGAGAGAGAGAGAGAGAGTGTGTTGGGGGAGGAATGGAAGGGGGCGATGGAATCGTGGAAGGTAGGCGACCGAGCTGTTTGACTCGCCGCTTCTGGAAACTGACAGGGTCAGTCCAGGTAGGCGCCTGGCGCCGCGTCGTGACGGTTTGCTTGGTACCGGGCTTTCGGCATTCACCGGCTCGGTCGGCTTTCAGTCGAAATTGGGCGATTAAGGCCCCCGTTTGGATCTAAAATTATATTCTACTCCGTAGAAATTTGGATTTTTTTTATAGATGAGCAAAATCTGGATTGTACACAAAATCTGAAGGAACTGTTTGGCATAAATTCTAGAATCAGATTCTAGCCTCTTCTCTCTCCACTTTTTCCTCGTAAACCTATCCTCTCTTCCCGTGCTCCCGCGATGCCCGACAAGCACCGGTGGCGTGCGGCCGCCAGCAGCCCCACTCCATGACGAGCACCAACGGCGGCGGCCGCTAGCAGCCCCGCTCCGTGCGAGGTGCGGGGGAGCCTACCACTAGCGGGTTCAGCGGGCGGCGGGGCTACTCCGGCGACGGGAAGTGGCCGCAGCGGTCGATGGGCTGGCTCCGGCAAGGGGGAGGCGAGGGCGGGCACGGAGGCTAGCGGGCCCGCTCCGGTAAGGGGTAGCTTGGGAGTTGACTGAATAAATCAAGGCAAGATTCATCGTGTTGACGTTGGAGTCCCAACACACCGCCACATCGTCGTGCTCCCCCTTCTAGATACATCTACGGCGACAGTTGTGCTTGGGAGGGACAGGCGGCGAGCGAGGAGGGCTCTACCGAGACGGCAACGAGCCGACTCGCAAGAGGAAGGCCAGGGACGACGAGATCTAAGCGACAGTGGGTGGAGCATGAGGCGAAGATGGCATGGACAAGCAGGAGGAGACGACCGACGATGGAGCTGGAGGACGGCGAGCCGCGCCTGGTCTGCCGTGGAGCGGGGATGACGATGGAAGGGGAGAGATTGGAGTGGCACATTGGAGTGATTTTAGCAAAATGAAGAGGGTAAAATGGTAATTTTGACATCCACTAGCTACCGCAATCCACCCCACTCTAGCTTCTAGGATTGTAAGAATCCAAAACCTGGCAGCTAGAATCTGGCTGTGTTTAGTTCCATTTTTTTAAAAAAAATTGTGAAGTAAAAAATATCATTTAGAAATAGTAAGCATGGACTAACAATAAAACTAATTACAGGTCTGGCTTGTAGATTGCGAGACGAATCTAATAAGGGTAATTAGAGGGTAATTAAATCATGATTAGCGAATGGTTAGTGTAGCATCATTGTTGCAAATCATGGATTAAGTAGGCTCATTAGATTCGTCTCACGACACTCCATCAATTTAATAGGTTTTTTCTGTCCACATTAGTACTCTATGCATGTAAGATTTCTTTTGATGTGATGTATAAAACAAATTTTAGAAGGAAACTAAACATGACCAGATCTGACACAATATCCGGCATGATTGGAAGCCCTCCAGATTCTAGCTTCGGTTCTCGGAATCCATAACGATCCAAACGGGGCCAAGCCGTGTAAAAAAATTGGCGAGAGGCTGAGAGCCCCTCGGTTGACCTGAACGTGCAAACTACCCTGACATAAGTGGTGCCAGACAACCGGCGCACGAGCTAGTGCCAGGGCG
Source organism: Urochloa ruziziensis (assembly GCA_015476505.1). Lineage (NCBI taxonomy): Eukaryota > Viridiplantae > Streptophyta > Magnoliopsida > Poales > Poaceae > Urochloa > Urochloa ruziziensis. The sequence continues at coordinate 19,975,120 of CM027118.1, forward strand.
AGGGTGCTAAAAAAAAAAAGATTGAAACAGTGGTAAAGATCAATGACAGTTGCTCTGTGGAGGACTGAATTGTAGCAACAAATTTTATGACATGCACATTATATTGCCCAAATTAAAATGCAGCTTAGACAATAATAATTTCTCATAAAGTTGAAAAGCTTCCTCACAATTTGTATTTCTCTGCAATTAGCCAAAATTATTGAAAGCCTGAGTACATGCACGCACACCATTAATTTCAGTAACAAGCAATCAACAGCTAGTGCATATCTAGTCCGATATATAGCTTCCATCGATCAACCATAACAATTCATGGATGTGATGGAAGTATGGATGATAAATAAGATCAGTCTAGTCGTTATGCAAGATTGTACATGAGGGATGCTCTTTTAGAGTCAAACCTCCAGATGAAGCGGTAGTCATTGGAGTTACCCGCTAGGCGCTCAACGACACATGGCACAGTGAGCAAGGCAGTGCCATCCTCATGTTCCCACGAGATCTTTGCGGTGCATGGGAAGGCGCACCTGGCACTCGGCAAGCACGACATGATACTGAACGCTTGCACGTACAAGACCACCTCACCGTTGATCCTCCTCGACGCGGTGGCCCCTGGCAGGGAGTCGAGCCAGGGGCATAGCGGCTGCCCCACCATCTTTTTGTAGGCGTCGTTCGCTAGACGGACGCGGTTATTGTTGCAGCCAGATACGACGGCTGGGAGCGCGCCGGGCAGCGCCAGCTCAGCCTCCACTTCTCCTGGTGTCTTCTTGGACGTCATGGCCACCTCTTCCGCCGACATGTTGGTGGAGCCGGCGGTGTTGCTACTACAACAGTCGATGCGGATGGTAGTGCGCTTGGGGCGAGTGGGACGGGGCTTGATGACCTTGGGCACCTGCAACTTCGAGATCAGGTCGCGCTCTATTGGGAACAGCCGCTCCACATGTGGCAATGGCGCCCATGGTGAAGCAAAAGACCCCTTATTAAGGGAAAGTCTCCGGAGATCTTCTTCACAACTACTTGGAAGAAAAACCTGAGGCCTGTACCATCCCCTCGCGGCCTCCATGGGTCTTTCAACATCACCGGTAGCCCACCAGGCTGGAGGTGGAGGGCAAGAAGAAATCATGTCCCTCTCCCTCTTTATCATTGGATGCGGCAGGAGATGACAGTCCTGTCGACCGCGCTTCTGTGCCCGCCATTGGACGTTGCTTACCGCCGTGGCACCAATAGGCATCGGCGGCGACGGCGGCGGCATGGGCTTAGGCGCGATAGGCCGGAACCGCTGTTCCATTATGGCCTCGCTAGCCTCAGCAGACACCTCCTTGTGTTTCGCCATGAATGCCATAGTGTAGCTCTCTGGTTCTATTGCCTATCTTGTGCAGGTGTGAGTTCGTTTGGCTATAGGCGTTGTATTAATAGGAAGAGGTGAAGGTGAGGCCTGCGCAGGCCAATCGAACGGCAGAGGCACGTGTTTGGCCGGCCACGGCCACGTGGAGATGGAATGCCAAACACGTAGACAATGCATACGTGATGCATTGCCTGCGCTATAGCTTGCCAGCCACGCCACAAACTTTTGTGCAAGAGTGTTAATGGGTGGTGACGCTGCTGTTTCAGCTCCATGTGTGTATATAGAGAAAGAAGGGTTTTCAACAGCCAAAGAAAGAAGGGTTTTCAACAGCCAAAGAATGCACGGACCATGTGTGCAGCATGCGACCACGTTATAGATCCATGGCGATGAGCTTCATCGGCGCAGCTAATCATTTCGCCGGAAAGGTCGTCATTGATTGGATCTACTACTACCAGCGCGATAGGCCTTGTTTGTGTTTGCACCGGGTAAATATATAGTGTTTCGTTCTCTTTTGGAGTCATGGTTTTCAAAAATATTTCCAATACGTTACTGCTACTTCTAATTGAAATTGTAAGGTAGTTAGGAGTTGTTTTACACGTAATAGTGCCAAAAATAATGGCATGGCGTGTGTCTCTACTGGTCAATTTTCCCCCCTTTCCTGCTACAGTTTCGAGTTTGTTGTCATTTTGTTTGTACGGTGTGTTGACGTTTGAATATGGTTGGATGATTAATTGACATGTCTCACAAAGCATCTCGATCACTTTGCCAGTTTTGCGTGCATTACGAAGCCTCTAGAATTCACGTCTCTACTTGTACGTGGGTATATATGCGTTGATATGTAAATGTATATTATTGCGTACAAGGCATTGCTTAAAACAAAATAAGTTGGCACGTCATGAGTTGATGACTCATGGCTTATGCGCAGTCGACCATGTCTCTTTCTGCATGGAGCATGAGCATGAATATGAATAAGCAGATGAACAAAGAAGCGAATTCTGGTCAAGGAAAAGCGACAAGTAGTCCGCCGCATGCGTCAACGCATGCATGCAAACCAGGGGACGTATGCATGCAGCAGCCTGCCAGCATCCAAATGGACGGACACGCGCAACGGCCAGCCGGCCCGTTGGCTAGGTGCGCCGCAAGCGCACGGTCCGCAAGGCACCATGAGCTCGACGCCAAAGATGATTCATGCATGTTGAAACATCTATCTCACCAACACGTCAAAAGTTGCATTGTATGCATCATGCATGTAGACGCCGTCCACCAACATATATGTTTGACCATAGTCTTTTTGAACATTATTATAATCATATCTTGCCAATGCTTTTCTTTGTCTTCTATACTACCACTTTTAAGCTAAATATTTGCACTTCACGGAAAGGAAAAAACAAAATCCTTGTATAAAAACCTCCAATAAAATTTAATGTATGTGCACCATGTTCGTAGAGGCTAGATGACATTACGACGTATATGTAGTTATCTCCCGATCGGCCAGCAAATCAAAAGTTGTGTTGCACACTCGAGGTCTTTTTTTTTCTAGAATACGCATGAGAGCTATGTATCATTGTATTAAAAAGAAAAATAAATTGTCTTCATACAACGTGAGTTTGTCACGTTTGGGCTCTCGTAACGTCCCTAATTAAGTGCTCTATTACATAGTGAGAGACAACCTATAGCCAAAGGCTAGGATCGTCTATATATCGCTACTACTCACTGAAGAGGCAACCTAGTTTAGCTGCCACTCGATCTCATACATAGATGATGTTGTTTCTACAAACTATAATTCTTCATTACGTACAAATTGTCATGTGCAAAAACATGTGCCAACGAACAGTCTGGCAATTTGTTGTTGGATCCTGAAAACTAGTGTGACCTGTAGCTACACAATGCAAGTTGGTCCTTACTACTCTGTTGGAGAAATATCTTTGTAAACACTTCATATGCCTGTAAAAATATTGGTGTCATATGTTCCATGCTTGTGCTGCTTTGTAAAAAAGAAAAATTTCAAGTGAACAACACCAACCCATAGATGAGGGCCGGCCGGCGAGGACGCCAACGGCCGGGCGGTGCGGTATGGCGGATGGCCCGTTCGCCGGCGGCGGGGAGAGAGGAATCGCGACAGTAGCGTGCGGGCAAGCGGCGGCGGAGGCCGCCGGAGCCAGGAGGAGCCGGCGGCAGGGGCTTGACCCCACCTGGCAGCGATGGTGGCGGGGCAATTCAGGGCTTATATTAGCCCTGGCTAACAAAATCTCCGCTAGAAAGATGATAAGCCTATTTTTTTTCCAGAAGAAGACGTATAGGTTTCCGATTTATATGCTTAACATACGGTTTGTCCGCGAATGCTCAATTGATGCGGGGGATGGATGCGCATGGAGTAGCTGGGCCAGTGTGGCGCTATTTGGTATGTATGGCCAAGAAGCAAGCAGCCTTGCATTGCGTCGAGGTGGCCTGTTCTAAATTTTTTTGACGGCCCAACAAAGCTCACTTTGGTTGCAAAGTCGCTATTCGTTGATTTAAAGCATGAAAAGAATGATATAGGGTAGGTTGAATTAATAAATCACTTTCTAAAAAAATTGTATCTTGTGGCCTAGGTACTTCAATTGGACCCTTAAATTATGAGCAAGGATTATAAAAAACTGATTAGCAATGGTGATACACTGTTCCACGTTCAGAGATGAACCAAATCAGTCTTTGATATATCGTGTTAGATGAACCGTTGGAGCTAATCTGAGTCGCTGATGAATAGGGATTAGGACCAAATAAATTCTTTTTACTAATCTCTACCTCTCTATCTCTACCTAATAACAAAGCAATTAGTGCTGCCGTCAAAAAATTTTGGTACATCAACTGCTCCGATTCGAAAACGGCGTGTAGAGAAAAAAATCGGAACCAGAACGAGTGCCGCTGCTAGGAAAACTCGTGTGACGGGTGAGAACCGGAACCGCCAACCGTTGCCAGGGAAGGAAAAAAAAAAAAGGAAAACTAAAGAATAAGAAGAAACAAACCAGGTAGCGTATCATTGGAACGATACATCTTTTTACACTTTACATTTTTTTATTCCAACACACCGAACCGTACATACATTCTTAACATAAGTTCTGTAAAATCTGTAGATAATTTCCGCATGTTAGGGGCAGTCCATACATATATGGCGTCAAGTTTTTAAAAGTTATATCTAACGATTTTGTTTCCAAATTGAAGGATCAATTTATATCTCTACCTAATAATAATAATAATAATAATAATAATAATAATAATAATAATAATAATAAACGATGAGTGCTTCTGCCCAAATTTTGTGGTACCTCAACATCTCCGATTCAAAAACGGCACGACAAGAGCAAAACTAAACCGAAAACCTCCTGATTTACCGGTGCAACGAGAAAAAGGAAACCAAATCTCTGTGTTGAAGAAAAACTCTCAGGTTGACAAGAAGCAATCCCACCACTCAGACTAGCGTTTATTTGGAAAAACTCTAAATGACGACGGGTCACGTGAGGGTCACAGCATGCGACCGATTCGGCATGGCAGCGTGCGCAACAGCCCATGGCGCCCCGTCTTCCTCCTCCAGCTTCCTTGTGGCGGCGGCAGACTGAAGCGCGCGCAATGGCCCATGACGCCCCTGTCTTCCTCTTCTAGCTTCCTTGATGCGCCGCCGCCGCCGCCGAGCTGAGACCAAAGGAGCGGGCGGCGACAAAGTCGTCGCCGGCCGGAGTGGTGGTGGTGGGCACGGCGATTAGGGTTAGGGATTCGGGTCCCCGGGGGTTTCATGGGACACCGGATTTAAGAGGACGGGTTGGTGGTGGCGGTTGACCGCTAGTGGTGGGGGGTTGGCCGGCGGCGAAGGGCGCGGGAGTGCCACCGGGCGGGCAGGGCTGAAACCCCCGATGGACGGTGGCTAGTGGCGGGGGCGAGAGAGGAGGAGGGGTTAGGGACGATGACGGGATGGATTTGCGTTGGCGGCGGCGGAGGCGCGGGGACGCCTTGGAGCCGGGGGAGGCGGGCCGAGGCGGAGAAGCTCGTCAAGTTTTTTAAAAACTTCTATCTAGCCTTTTTATTTATGAACTTAAGAATCAATTTGTCGTCTTGAAAAGAAGAAGATGGCCATACATATAAGAAGTCCTATACATATTGGAGTAGAAAAGAAGACCAACATCGTCGGTACAAGCTAGCTTTGCTAGGATGATCCATATGGGAAACATAGCCCTCGCCGGCCGGATCAAACTTTAGAGTTATATAGATATTGTCACTACAATATAGCAAAACATATTTTTATTTCCAAGTAAAATATAAATGTAATGAATATTGAGTAGAAGGAAACTAAAGTAAAATTTTATTAATATCCTAACAAATGTATTTGGATCTATTGAGTAACGAAATATAGTTATAGAAATAAAAATATGTGTTTTAGAAAATAATAATTATTTTACCGTAATAACACGCGGGCATTATGCTAGTCTATATAACTCATATAATAGCATCCCACTAAAGATTTCTCTCAACTCTAATAAAGCCACATCATGACCTCTCACTAAGATGCATTAACACCCCACTATGATACATTAATTGCTATTTATCTCTTATGCGGTGCATATCATCTTAAATTTTGAATTATTCTAACTGTCCGACCAACTTGATGTACATTTGTTATTCATTAGATATATATTTTATTGGTTTTTCTTATTTATTCAAAAGTATCATCAACGTTTATGATTTTCATCAAGAGATATTTCATAGGGCTCCGGGGTAATCTATACAAGTACACAATTTTTACGAGCAACTAATAACTAGTGATTCATAGTTTATGTGTGTGCATTTGACTACGTCTTAATTATGACATGATACTGCTAAGAAAACCAATACAACATGCATGCTACTTTCTGCCAACTAATTGTACACTACTAGAAAACTTCACATTCGTTCGCGTACATTAATACCGGTCATGCAGAGCCGGTACTAAACATGCATTTAGTACCGCTTGTAAGAACAGTGTCCCTGTGTGCACTTTAATACCAGTTGACAACACCAGCAGGTACTAAACAACGACATTTAGTACCGGGCGGTGTCTTGGCCCGGTGCTGAAGCGACGCATTCGTTTTGTACCGGCCAATAAGGGTGATATTTAGTATCAGCGGTGTATTGACCCGGTACTAAATGGGTCTCCACGGGTTACTTCAAAAGTAAATTATCTCTCAATTAGTCATATGTGATGCATAGGTGGGATAGTAAGAAAGCAGCGCGCGAGGCTAGAGGTTGTGGATTTGAATTCTCACAGCCGCATACACACATTTACGTGTGAAGAATTCGCTGACTTGTGGCTTGCAACGATGCGCGTGTGCAGACCTCCTGAGGCGCATAATGTTTTTTCTTTATTTTTTAATTTGGCGCAAAAGCATTTAGTACCTGCCGATGTTATTGTTATCGATTGGTACTAAATGACGTCGTTAAATACCGGTCAGAGCGACCGGTGCTAAATAGCGTGCATGTTAGTGCCGGCAGCAAGTACTGACCAGGCTAACGGGTACAACTTTTTTCCCGTGATGGCAACAAAATAATGGCAGATGTATCATTCAATTGGCGAATTACTTTCTGCCTAGCTACTTCAATTTTTTCAGATGATGAACAAGGGTGTAGTGACACGCGGAAGATTCCACGTTGAGGGGGGTGGGGGGGGGGGGGGGGTGGGGGGGGGGGGGATGAAAGACATGATTATGGCGGTTTCCTCGAGTGGACGCTAGATTAGAACCAGCAAGATAGAGTAGTACAAGACACGGAAATCAGCCGAAAAAGACCCGCGGGTGAAGACTGAAGAATCTTATCTTATCTCTTGGCCGATTCAGTCAATCAGAATGGCTTATGGTTTGGTGCGTTGATCTGTCGATCGATGCCATCCCATCGACGCCTCTCCCAGATCATACTGTATTTCATTGGGTCATCTATGTGAAGTTTCATTCCGTGTTCATCAAACTTCAGACGCGAACTGATGATAAGACTGGTGGGCTCGAGTGCCTGTGAGAAACTGCAGCGGTCTCCCTGCTAGTGCTTAAAGCAGCTTTCTTTCTCGCTGATGAGTTGTGTTTGAACTTTGAACACAAGAACGTTGGAGGAGTTCAGTCGCGATCTTTTGTTTCAATCCGTTATGATCAGTATATGCCTCATTTCTGGTACGGATCATGTTTCATTAATTGCGATGTGAACAGGCATTTTCTGAGGAAGATTATGCTGTTGGAGAACACCTATGCAAATCCGGCACTAATGCGACATGTTTAAATGAGTGAAAAGTAAGGAAAACTTTTTGCATCAAGTCACGTGCACAAGAGAAAAAATGAACTGACATGTTTGTTTAGATGAAAACATTTTTAAAATTGAGGGAAATAAACAGGGCCACTTACTCATGGCGAGATGCCTGCAAAGTCCGGCTGCCGTGCGTGGCCACACTACTACCTCCGTCCACAAAAGAATACAATTCTCGTTTTTCGAGAAGTCAAACTATTTGAACTTTGACTAAAGTTATATAAAACATTACTAACATTCACAATACAAAATTAGTATCATTAGATTAGTTGTAAGGCCAGTCTCAATGGAAGTTTCATGGAGGGTTTCATGGTATTAAATACTGTGACACGTCAGCAAAAATGCTGATTTGGCAGGGTCATTTATAAGGAGAGTTTCATCATATGTGAGAGGGATTTCATCACCATGAAACTCTCCTGGCACAGTTACCTAGTTTTGAGTCTAGGTAACTGTGCAATGAAACTCTCCACTGAGACTGGCCTAAAACATACTTACATAATAAATTTATTTAAGACATAATAGCTAATACTATTTACTATAAATTGGGTCAAAGTTGAGCTAGTTTGACCGGCACGATTTCCATAATTGCATTCTTTTGTGGACGGAGGGTGCACGAACTAGGAACGCGAGGACTCGTACCGGACAGCGCAGTCCAATGACGTGCAAAAGCATGCATAGGACACGGCCACTGACACTTCGAAACCTCAACCTGATCGCTTCTGCATGCCCTATCCTGAAGATGGACAATGGCACCTCATCACACATCCAATCCAGGTGCATCGATCAGTCCATCCATCTATCTTCTATCCTCAGTGATAGCACAGCTTTGCAGCGTTCGTGTCGCGTGCGGCGTGCCCATCCGATCATATCGGAGCTGTAAACCTCACTCCTCATTTCTCCCCTTTCACAGGGACCCGTCCACGTTCGACGAACACAGTGTCTCCTTGCATCGCACCCGTCGTTGCGAGCTTGCGATGACGTGATGGTCGTCCTTTGGTCTCCAGAAAAGGATCGTCCCACATCCCACCTGCCTGCGCATGTCTTTTTCTGAGAGCATTTGTTACATGCCTTTCTCAATTTAGGAGGTGTTTAGTTCCTTCTTAAAAATGTTTCCATCCAACACATAATTTTTTTTACCATTTAGGATCATTAAACAAAATTACAAACCTTTTGCACAGATGTGTTATATAAATTGCGAGACGAATCTAATGATCCTACTTAATCTATAATTACAACCGTGATGCTACAGTAATCATCCAGTAATCATAGATTAATTATCCTTATTGATTCGTCTCGCGGTTCATAGACGAGTTCTGTAATTATTTTTATTATTAGTTCACATTTATTATTTTTAAAATGATAATATTCTCTTTAATGTGACATGTAAAACTTTTCACCATTCAATTAAACAGTCCCTTTTTAACTAGTGAGACTTGGTCGGGAAAATAAGAATATTTTCTTAGGCCATTCTCAATGCAAGTTTCATTCTCATTAAATGGCATGCCATATAGGCAAAAGTGATGACATGGCATGCAATTTATGAGGAAAGAGAAGGATTGAGTTTCATGAGGATGAAACTTGGTGGGTACAGTTATCAAGAGTCATGAAACTCCATTGAGAGAATTTGAGTTTCATCTACACATTCACCAACTCTAATTGGTCACTTGGATGAAATATTAAATGATATGCTAGCATATGAAATCGTGAAATGAAACTCTGCATTGAGAGACATAGTTTCATCCCATTGAAAAGGTGATGTGGCTGTCTATGAAACTGTGCCCGTGAAACTAGCACTGAGACTGACCTTAGAACCTAAACTAGATATAAGTATACGTCTAGGTATATATACAAGTAAAATTATGAACCTAAAAATATCAAAATGACCTATATTTTACAACGGGGAGTACATCTTTTGGCTTCTACTACTGTTGCTTTCTTGATCAATCTGCTTTATCTTTATATTCATCTCACACACCGTTTTTTGACTCTGTCACGGATAACACCAAATGCTCAATCAGCATTAGCGGACAAGCCGGTACCTGCTACCGGGATCACGGGTGACGTGGAAAAAACAGTTCTTTGAGACTGTCGTCACTAAAAATGATTATTGCAGAGGGGATCTTTGAAAAGTATTGGGCAGTAAACAATTTGACAGATCTGCATGAGTTCAATCCTTCATTGACCGCATGATAAATATGTTCCGCTAGTACGCTAGGCCAAATGTATATGTTTACATAATCCGAACCCGAGCTTCCAGGAAATTTCAAGTTCAGAGAGCTAGCGACTTCAGGTTTATGCTGACCAAGCTTTGCTGCTTCGTTAAATTAAAGCCTACTGAACTGACGATGTGCGAGTACGACAGAGTCACAGGGAGCATATGCCATATCCGGACGACTTTCTTCTTGGTTAGTTCGTGCTGGTCCCTTTCCGTAATCGCAAGAAGCTAGTTGCGCAAACGTGGGATTTTGTCAAATATTTTTGTTGAGATTATATCAACTCATGTGTCATTGTCAAAGGCGGTAGGTCCATTTATGTAGAGGCTTTTGGCTCTGTATCCGTGGTTAAAAAATAAACCGTTTACAGTGATATTTTTTAGTCTAAAGTAATTTGCAGGTCAGAGAAGGGAGAAATAGAGAGGCTTCAGTATTTTGTTATTTGGGTTTTTGGAACAGGCAGGCGCTCGCTAGCTCTTTTCACGTCTCTGATGTGGATACGATGCATGTTTTTGGATGGACGTACTATCATCCTCCGGCGTGGTTGTTACTGTGCAGAGAATATACTGGCGGGGACACAGCAAGTGGGGCCGAAAGCATGTTCGGCGCACACGTCAGTGACCAACATGGTGATAGCTCTCCACAGGCAGGCGTGGGCGAGCATATCCCGGACCCGGAGTGCAAATGAAAACAAATACGGAGTAGAAGAAAAGTTAGAAAACACGCGCCGGACATGGCCAAAATGCCAAGCAATAGTGATCCCATGAGCCTCCGACCAACGGACACAGATCGTGTGCAGTGGCCACTGCCACTACAACTTAAGCAGTAGAGGCATACGAGCCACCCGATTGATGAGGAATGGCAAGAGATCAGAGTCCATATTTCCTTCTTTTTTCCTTGACTGGCAGCCACCCTTTTGGAGGGAAAACGACCTTGCTTGGCGCCATTTTCTTCATCCAGGAGAGTGAATTGGCGGCCGTGCAGGAGGCCGATGAGCTTCCTCGCCCATGGAAGCTACGGTTCTTCCTCCTCCATCCGGAGATGCCGTCATTCAAGAGCCGCATCCCACCATTCTGGGAGCTGCCGTGACGTCCGCCTCGGCGCCGAGCAAGCTGCGCCCATCCAGCAAGGTTAGCGCTGCGCAAGTCCCCAGTGCTCCAATGCCGGCAAGCACCCCAATAGCTGCAGTCGATGGCTCCATGGAGGGCGGCCAGCAGGTGCTCGACGAATTGCCTGCAAGGTTTGTACACATCTCTGAAACATTTTGATTGTTGTAGTCGAACCAAAAAATTGACACATTATTCACACCTACAGAATGGCTGCAACTTCATTTTGGATTCCTCAAATGAGCATGACATTTTGTAGTTTCGATGAAGCTTGGCACTTTTGGCTTCACGAGCTGCTAATTTTGAAGATTGCTACTTGCTCTTGCTTGTAGAAGAGGCTCTTCATAGTGTGAATAAGCAGGTGGAAGAAAAAATCAAAGAAATTCCTAAAACTGACGCTGAGAAGTCTAGTGTTCAAGCCACGTTCAGCTTAACTGAAGAATTTGCACATGTTGGTGGTTTGAAGAAAAAAGAAAGGCAAAAGAATGGATCGAAACGAAAGAAAAATTGGATTGACAAATTTAGTAAGAAAAAGAAGGATACAAAGGAAAATGGTGCAAAGAAGAACAATGCAAAGAAGAACAGTGCAAAGAAGAAAAAAAAACAAGCAAACCTGTACAACATGAAGAAAGCGGATGTCTTGCACCGGACCCTTCTCAACCATATGAGAGAAAGAGAGAGTCTAGTGTTATTCAAGTTAACAAGCAAACTTGACATTGCAATTTTATCTATGTTCCTTTCTCTGTCTCTCTTTTCAGAGTTGTAGTGTTATTCAAGATGTCAGTAATATTCACTCTTTGGGAAGGATGGATGGTTGGTATTTTTAGCTGACCTTAAATGTAAGTCTAGGTGAATCATACATGTTGGATTGAATCAAGAAATCATCATATTTTATTTGGCTTTTGTTTGCAGGAAGTTCACTGAAGGCAAGATAAACTGGGCGGTACAAGCTTTTATGTATATGACTATGAAGGCACATGTTCTTGGGTTAAGCTTTTGTGGTTGAAAGCTTTTGTTTAAGCTTTTGTGCTAATCACATCTCAGTTTAGGAGAATATATATGTAAGATTTTAATTATAATTGAATGAGCTAGTGACTCAAAAATATGTTAAGCAAGGTCTATGTTTTGTTCGGAGAAGAGAAAACAAGGAAATATGGGGTGTCTGATCTTAGCCCTTGCTTGTGATTTGGATGGCTCGTATGTCCTCTACTGCTTAAGTTGCAGTGACAGTGGCCACTGCACACGATCTGTGTCTCCGACGAACGCCGGCCATCACCAGTTCGCCGCACATGTGAAATATACATGTTGGGGTGGTTGTGGATTCTGGATTGGCTGAATGCGTTCCTGTTCTTGATCTCTCTCGTCATTGACCGCGTGGTCAATAGTGGCTGGTGGCTCGATATAGTATTATTTGGAACCCTAGCTTCCGGGAGGCTTCACCAGGTCCGAAGGCAAGTTCAAGTGCAGGATGGCCAGGTTCTGCAGATCAGTCGACGAACGAAGAGACGCCAGAAATTGTTATTTTTCTGTGTGAATTGCTTTGCAACTTGCTGAAGAGCCAATGGGAACGATGTGTTCGATGCTCCAGATTGTTTCAGCATTATTCTTGATTGTCTTTTAGTTTTATCTCGCTTGCTGCTGTTAGTTATCCTGCCGCTGACGGGGACATGTGTTTTATTCCGGATGGAGAGTTTCCTGGAGCTCAAAAATTTCGGGCGGACGAGCATTCCCCGTGGGGGCAAAGATCATGGAACCCGGACAAAAACTGCACGTCCACGTCGGACCCAAATCGGGCAGCAGTGACTGACAGCGAGCCCGATTCGCAAGAGCATCCAACCAAACGCCGCAGGCCATCCATCCCTGCACTGCAGAATCCGGTCAGAGTCACAGGGTCGCGTGGGCGATCGATCGGGGCAACGTCGACGGCCTGCCTGACCGCATTTGAATTGAAGCCACTGATGATCAGCGGCAAATGCTCACAGCTAGTACCAACGGATCTCTGCCTGGCTAACATGGGATCCGGAGATTTCATTTCAATAAAACCAAAAATATTTCAAGCCTTTTTTCTGAATAAAGAAGATTTCAAACCTTCTTTTAGAATTACAAGATTTCAAACCTTCAACAACGTTGGCTCTGTATCTGATGCAGTGTCGCCCGCACGGGGCGTCGCGTCGATGTGGGGGCACGTGCGGTGCCGCCGCCCCCTCCAGCGCTCCTGTTGCGCCTCGCCCTTCCACGTGCGCAGAGGCCGCCGGACGCCCCACCAACCGCCGCGTCGCCGTCGCCGTCGCCGCTTCCGCCCTCCTCCCTCTCTCACCTTCCGCGCCTCCACCATAGACCATCTGACCCGGATTATTTATTTATTTATTCCTTATTACACAGCAAAAAGAAAATAAAGGAGCGAGCGAGAAAGTCCAAGGCGGGACGACCAGAACGGCGGACGCGCGCCACCGCCGGCCGCGTTATATAAAGCCACCCTTCTCCTCCTCCCCAGTCTCCACTTCCCCCCTTCTCCTTCCAACCACGGCCGCGTGCCCCCGTCTCGCCGCGCGCCAACACCTATTCGCCCGCCGCTCTCGCTCCCCCACCCTTTCCCTTCTCGCCGCGTACACCCACGCGCGCTCACCCCGCTCGCGCCACCTACCCCCCGCCCTCGATCCCGAGCCGCCAGGCGGCAGGCGCCCACCTCTCCAGCGCGGGGCGGCAGGCCGGGCTCCATCCCGCCGATGGCGGCGGCGTCCCTCGCCTCCGCGCGCCTCGCCGCCGGCAGCGGGGAGGCCTCGCCGGCGCGGACCTGGTCCGCGGCCGCCGCGCGGGTCCCCTGCGTCGCCGTGCGGCGGTGGCGGCGGCCCCTCTCCGCGGGCGTGCGCTGCGGAGGGGCGAGGGTGCCGGGCGGCGGCGGGGTTGTGCCGGAGGCGGAGGTGGAAGAAGGGGGCCGGTTCGTGGGGTGGTTCAGGGAGGCGTGGCCGTACGTCCGGGGCCACCGGGGGAGCACCTTCGTAGTCGTCATCTCGGGGGAGGTCGTCGCCGGCCCGCACCTCGACGGCATTCTGCAGGTGGCTCTCTCTCGCGCACTGACTGGGTCCTGCCGCTCTGCGCTTGCTTTGGCTTTGCTCGATCTAATAAAACTTTTCACCGCAATGAAATGAGATTCAATCGGATGGGACGGCGCTTTCCGCTTGTGTGGCCGTTCGTTGCTGCTGATTGCTTTTTCTTTATTTAAGGAAACGGAAAAGGCGTTGCTGATTTTTTTAATGCCAATTTGGGGGAGACAGTTTATGAACTCGATCAATCATTGTAGCTCATAAACAGTGAAATGGTCATTTTTTAAGAAAAAAATTCAAACGTCCAAGTTTAAGCCTATCAAAGCTTCAGAAATGGACCTTCCTCCAACGTCACTGAAATTTGGGGAATCATCCATTTCATAACCCTCGTCGTGTTATGGTGCTGGTTGCAACGGATTTTTGAACCATTTTTTATGGGCCTGCCTGAAAGCTGATTTTTGTCTTGCTGTTGCTTGAGTTGCATAACGCAATATCAATTGTGCTGCTACGAGACAGGTCACACAATGGCACGAAAATTCGTGAAAGTTGCTTTCTGGGTGGGGTTTATCTTTTATGAATTATGATGCTCCAGGGCTGTTTGACTCACCTACCGTTTTGTTGAAAAGATTTGGGCTTACCAGTGCACGTGTATTCCTTGTTACTATCTTTTTCTGTCCTTCTCATCTCACCCAGTCGTCCGTTGAAAAATATTGTTTTGCAAATTCTTGGATAGTTCGACCAGCTCCTTTTGCTTCTCTCTCCAAGGAAAGGAAGCAATTTTTTTTTATAAAAAAGCAAGAGTGAATTTTCTGCATATATGCTTCTTTCGTCATTCTACTTCTTCCGAAGGGGCTTCATAATTTTTCCGGTGTGTGAGAGAGACGTTGAATCACTTTATTAGCTAAAGCATAGTTTTACAATTATATCAATGTATTACATGTTATAATAACCATTGCCCGCCAGCTACAGAGTCAGACAAAATACTGCTAACGGCTATGGCACACCTAGTTGTTACCTAGCATGAGATGTCCAGTTTGGCTTGTATCGTGTCCTCCCTTCTGAAATTTTATTGTTACCTGTCCACTGTGTTCTCTGATTCCTTGCAGTCTCTTACCTAGCAATCTAGCATTAAGTAATTTGTCCTCTCAAGGCTATTATATATATTGGGTTATATGAAAGGTAGAGTTGCTGAAATTACGTGGCAGCGTGCCTCACATTTTTTTAAAGTAAACAGATCGCCATAGGTACATGCCTTCGTTATTGTCTGCTTCATTGTATTTGTTTTTATGTGCAGGATATCTCCCTTCTTCATGGTCTTGGGATCAAATTTGTTCTCGTTCCTGGAACACATGTCCAGATTGATAAGCTCTTGGCTGAGAGAGGTTAGCCATATCTTTGCATCTTTACTCCTATGTTTGTGTAACCAATTTGATATTGATTGTTCTCAACTACAGTTTACCTTTTTTTCATACCTCTTAAGATGATTGTTTTGTAACATTTTGTATCCTGGAGAAGTTACTATCTACTTTGAAGTATCCGATCCCTATCCTTTTCTTTCTTTCTTTTTATATGCGGCATATTGATATGATTGATATGATATCAGATAGGAAACTATGGCCATGTTAAGGAGGATGACCAGTATTCATGCATAAACTTCACCGTTTTATGTTTAAGTTCTCAACTTCTTAAATCATAACTCTATGACAAGAGAGATTAACATATTTAGTAGATTCATGAATTTGCATTTTTGGGCTTCTACTTATGCATATCTGTCGAGGAAAAGTTGAAAAATGGTATTTGATCTTGATTTTTCTAAGAACTGTAATTATGTGCTGTTGCATAGTGGCTGGAGAGATTACATATGTTTGCACTATGCAATTGTTCATGATGTGTTGTGTTGCAGTAACAATTCTATCCAAAATTAACATATTCTTAGGTGTTTATATATTTGTTGGTGAAGCACCAAAAGTAGAAGCTGTGACTTCACTTTTTAATACCATTGCAGTTCTTTTTTTTTTTTTTTGCAATCTTAATTAATTTGCCTCCCAAGCTTAGCCAAACTTAGAATGTTTTCTTTATCTTCCTTATTTCACTATTGTGATGTGCTTGCAATCTCTAATGAGTTCATTTTTGTGATTATTCAGAAAAGAAGGCTAAGTATGCTGGCCGCTATCGTATTACTGATTCAGATTCATTGGAGGCTGCAATGGAGGCAGCTGGACGAATACGTCTAACTATAGAAGCTAAGCTATCTCCTGGCCCACCGATGTTAAATCTCCGTCGACATGGTGTTAATGGTCGTTGGCACGAGATTGCTGATAATGTTGCAAGTGGAAATTTTCTTGGTGCTAAGGTTAGTTCAACTACACTGGTTCTTTACTGCATATACTTCCATTTGTAGGTAGATGCTAATTGCATCCTGGTATCACATACTGTGAATAGATGGGACGAAAATGTAAGTGCAGATTTGGGCATTGCTGTACCAAGAGTAGCATTTTTCAATCATGTTGCTTGTAGGAGCATTGATGAGACATTGGGTGTGCAGCAGAAGAGGGATAAGGAAGGGAGGAATACTTGGGGTGCTATGCGGTTCAATTTTGAATCTGACTTTCCTGTATTTTAGAAAAAGTAGATGCCTGATACGGAGTACATGCTAAGTTAATGTTAAACTTAATACTGTTCCCATCCATTATGTACCTCTCAAGGAAAGAGAACATACAAACTTAGTCTATGTTGCCTGCATCACAAATGATTTGAACCTAACTCCTAAGATGTTGAATTAATTACCTCTCTTCTTTGGCAGAGACGAGGAGTTGTTGGTGGCATTGATTATGGATTCACTGGTGAAGTTAAGAAAATAGATGTTTCACGGATAAGAGAAAGGCTTGATAGAGATAGTATAGTTGTTGTGAGCAATATGGGATACTCCAGCGCAGGGGAGGTCTTAAATTGCAAGTATGCCGCTTACTCCATTCATATTGTAACTTTTGCTATTAATTTAAAATATATCATGGTATACAAGTGATACTATGATTTACCATAAAAATTGCCATGTGCGTTCACTCATGGCAAAGCTCTTGGAAAGATTCAATGTTCGCAGTCATTTTGATATGTGTAGGTGCTAACACAACTTTTTTTGGCTTATTTTTTAGTACCTATGAAGTTGCTACAGCATGTGCTTTAGCCATAGAGGCGGACAAGCTTATTTGCGTCGTTGATGGACAAATATTTGATGAGCATGGCCGAGTCAATCGTTTCATGTCTATTGAGGAGGCAGATATGTTGATCCGAACACGTGCTAAGCAGAGTGATATTGCTGCGAATTATGTGAAAGTTGTTGATGAGGAGGACATTAATCATGTCCGCAACCTCCCGATGAAACAGGATACAGAACATGGTTTGAATGGAAGGAGCCATATTAATGGGTATACTGCATCTTTTCGGAATGGTGTGGGTTTCAATAATGGAAATGGTCTGTCTGGTGAGCAAGGGTTTGCTATTGGTGGTGAGGAGCGCTTGAGCAGGTCGAATGGTTACCTTTCAGAGTTGGCAGCAGCAGCATATGTATGCCATGTAAGTATTTAGCTTCTGACATTTTTTATTCTTTATTGGTTCCTGATTCTTGATTGTGTTGTAAACCCTGTAATGTTCTGAAGTTTCTTTCCCGCAACATGTGTGTCCCACATTGTATCAAGGGTTGGGTTCCAGCGACTCGTACTGCAGGATGCCATATTTTGCAAAGTGCTTATGAATCTGTGCATATCAACTTTGGCTGACATGTATTTGTACTCATCTATGTGTACTGTTATGTATAAATATTAAAGTAGAAAATCACATCTTGTGGGAGGCGCATTTCTCTTGCTGACTGATTGTTCTTCTGTGCAAGAATCTAATGATCAGTGGTATACATACTAAAATATTTCATTCTGAAACCTTACAAATAAAACTCTGAACTGCTAGATGTATTCAAGGGAAAGGTAAGACAAATCAGAATTTATTCATAGTCTGCCATGTCATTGTTATAGCGCGCTCGTAGCAAAAGTTAAGTATGTATACCTTTTCCCTTGTCTAAACTGTACTTGGAATATGCATCGGTGCATGGAATAAGATATCTGGTACAATCCCTGGGTTATTATGTTCCATGATGCAAAAATACGTAGCATACAATACATACATTCTTATCGTCTGTCCTGCTCGTTTTTTTTATCCTAATATAATTTCCTCATTTTTCTCATGTCAGGGTGGTGTCCAACGAGTTCATATCGTGGATGGTACTGTTGGTGGATCATTGTTGTTGGAACTATTCACTAGAGATGGTGTTGGAACGATGATAGCTAGGTATAACTGAACTGTTTTTTCTACGTTAGCTGCCACTGAACATAGCAGCTTTTGTGTGTAAGCCTATATTGGCTTAATACCTGTATATACTTAGATGCAATCTAGAGCAAGTGATTTTTTTATGTGTTTCTATTAACTTCACAAGAAATAGCTCCCCTGAACTCCTAAAAAATGCACACCTGCCATCTATGTTAGGGAATATATATTTCCCTTTGAAGTCTTTATTTATTTTTCCAGTTTTCTTGAGATTGGAATGCTTTAGTTCCGTGTCAAAATATATGTTAGCACAATGGTTGGTGTTTTTTAAGGAAATCACTGATGGATATTTGACCATATACGGTACTGTGTAATGTGTAAAATAAGATTATGATGATCTCGTTTCATGTTACTATTGTAATGGTTGAAACAGGCATATTGGCTAGAATTCAATTTTTGTTCTCCAGTGTTAAATTTATTGTTTTACATGTCTATGGGAGTTCCCAGTTACTTATTGACATAATTTGCAAGGGCAAACACAATAGAACATGATCCTTAATCTAAAGAATGATTCTGCATGTGACTTAGAATAGGACATTTTGGAGTGCTTACATACCTTTAAGCAGAATGTGGGTGGGAATTGACATTTTACCTCTTATTTTGCAGGGATATGTATGAAGGCACAAGAATGGCTAGAGAGGAAGATCTTTCTGGTATTAGAAAGATCATTCATCCTCTAGAAGAATCTGGTGTCCTGGTGCGCCGAACAGATAAAGAGGTCATTATTTTCTGATATTGTGAATAAAACATCGATCTGTTCATTAGTGCCATGTCTTTCTTTCAGTCTAGTATTTATGCAACTGAACATGAAATTCTCTTTTTCATTAGCTTCTTGAAGCATTGACGTCATTCATTGTCGTGGAAAGAGATGGTTCGATCATAGCGTGTGCTGCTCTATTTCCTTATCTTGAGGATAAATCTGGAGAAGTTGCTGCTATTGCTGTCTCTGAAGAATGTCGGGGGCAAGGTCAAGGAGACAAGTTACTTGGTATGACTGCAGAGTTTAGCATACTTCTATTGCTTTTTATGAATTAACATCACATGCTCCATCTGTTCAGGGTAGATAGGTTTTGCACAGTAAGTATTTTAGGAACTGGCTACTGTGATGGGACTAAGCTAAGACTGGGCCCAATTGGTGGCCAGGCTTACATTTATCTTTTGTTCTTTATCCTGGGCTTTGTATGACAGTGTTTATTTGATGTTTCCAACATTTATAGTTTACAAATAACACAAGGAAACATAAAGGAACATAAATCATGTTTGTCACGTATGATTGATCAAATATTTGAATACTTACCCGTGGTGATACTGTTTTGCAGATTATGTTGAGAAGAAGGCTTTATCCCTAGGACTAGAGAAATTATTCTTGCTTACTACACGGACAGCTGATTGGTATGTACTTGTGTAGTTGTGTTCGAGTAGTGATCAGACTTTCAGTTTTTACATGTTTAAGCAATTTCTAAGAATTTATGTTATCAGATAGTAAGAAGTGTTGTTTCATCTAGCATGTTTTATCTCAATGTTGAAACCTAGCTAATCTCAATACATCAATAGGAAGTAGAAACCACATTTCGCTTGTAAGACATTGGACAGTCACGTTCAGAAAACACCCATCCACAGTTCTACACCCACACGTGAAGTGAATTTGTTTCTCATTTAGTCAATGAAAAGAATGTTGCTTAATTTTGTCTGAAATCCTGCAGGTTTGTTCGTCGCGGCTTCAAGGAGTGCTCGATCGAATCCCTACCAGCGGTGAGGAGAAAACGTATCGACCTTTCTCGTGGATCGAAATACTACATGAAGCGGCTCCAGGTGGCAGAGGTTGGGCATGTGGCTGTCAACGGGTTTGCCATGAGATGAGATGAATGTTATAAAGTTTACAGATCTAGTAGTTGCACACGAGGGTTGTTTGATGCCCCCCTGCAGCGCTTGTACATTGTAGAGCTGTGTTTATGCAAGTAAATATTCGATGTATTTGCATAAAAATAAAGTAAATAATCAATGCGACGGCTGTTTCTTGAGTAGGAGCTGTTACTGGGGTTAGTGGTGGGTAATCTTTGGCTGGCTAATAGCTTCGAGCCAGCTGTGTTCTTGTACTATGACTCAAAGGCTACAGAAAAGCCGCTCCCCCTTCTCCTTCACCGTCTTCGCTGGGATAAATGGAGTTAGCTGGTTTTGGATGGTCACACGTCTGCTATTCTTCATCTGGTGCTGCTTCAAAGTTCAAACTGTACTGATGGCAGGAAGAAATTGCACTGGTAAGCTGAAAAAATCGAATTCCAGGCCAGGCTCCGGTGAAGCCCAGGTTCTTCCGGGCCGGCTGACTGCCCTGGCCTGGAGTCCATTCAGTCTCGGCTGCGATCAGTGACAGCGTGTGCCCAGTGCTCTACTGTTCTTCAGATGCCAACCAGCAGATGTCACTGGCGAAACCACTCCTATCGAAAAGCTAAGACCATTAACAAATAAGACCCCATAGACTCATCGGCAGTGCCAAGTCAAGTCGTCTGCTGTAGGTGTGTTACACAATCCCCATGATCAAGACCAAGTTGCAGTTCTGAAAGCACAGGGGGCAGTCACGTTGCTGTCGCTACTAATCGCCAAGTTGCTAGGCACTTGCTTTGTCATTTCCATGTCATTGCTGCGTGACCGCGATATTTAAAGTTTTAGCGTGACACAATGGCAGACATCATTGTGACAACTAGGCGCTGATCATCATTTGCGCTTTAAATTCATCGCTGGAGAATAATTCAGGGGCACTGCATCAGTTTGGGTAAGTCAACCTCGCGCTGTGATAACTAGGATCTATACAGAGGTCCGATATGGAGTGCTGAAATTTCAAGGAAATTATGCAGAAACTTTTTTAAAGACTTAGTGGGTTAGGGTGACTAATCGTTTGGCTATCACCACATAAGAGTGGCAAAATAATTAGGGCGTATTTTGGTTGCACAATGACTGTGATTGCACAATCCAAAAAATGACTGTGATTGCACAATGTTTTCAGGACCATATTGTGTTGAAAAGAACCTTTTATTTATTTGGGACATGCTACAATTGCCATGGTACTTGCAGCTTTAAAAGTAAAAATGGAAGGAAAAAAACGAGAAGAGCGTATTTTCGACTGATGAAAAACAAAGATTATAGACATCCAACACAAAGGAAGCGGACCAAAATGCAATGACTACATAGAGAAGAAAAAAAAAATCTCTCACAATGCTAGCTAGAGCAAGGATTCCATGAATTCCACTGGCGACATAAACTTCATTACACCACTAAGTACACCAATCATCTCAAACCAGAAACAGATCAATAAGAGGACAAAGAGATGCCATTTGCATAAGGTTTGCTGTAATCTTCATAGCTAGGAAGCAGCTTGACAAGCCAATCACGATTATAAGTGCACGCAGCGGAGTTGCCGAGCAAGTTGTGCGTAGCTTGGGACTCAGAAGCAGGCCTCCAGCAGGCAGCAGCAGCAAAGGGCGGCTAAGCTGTGGAAACAGAGCAAAGAAATCCATCAGGAGATGGCAAAAATGGTCATATAGCAGTAGGCATTTTCATAAAATAAAATGTTTAGTTTATTGCTTAGGTGGACAAAGACAAAGGAGAATTGTGTAGTCTCCACTCTCCAACAAGTGCATACTGAGCGTATAACCAATCAGTCTCATCAGCGTAATCCAACGGAGTTAAGATTTCAGTACAAATCATCTCAAGGGAGAAACACTGATAACGAGTTCTTCCGTGCATCATCCGAAAGATTTCTCAGTTGGCGGTATGAATTAGGCAAAAAAAGTCAAAATCAAAGAATCCATCGGCAAGCACAAGGCCCTTAGATTCTATGGTTTTTTCAGGGAGTGATTTACCTTGTATCCAACCCAGCCAAGCGGCAAACACAACGCAGTAACACATGGGAATATACTGCAATCAACATCGGTAACTGTCTCGCCAAATATTAAAAAAAAAACACCGGGAACTAAACAACGACGTGCTGGCAGGTTTCGCACGCGCCTTACTCAGTTTTTTTTAAACGAATGTAGCTGTAACAAATCGTTTTATAAATTGCCTAAACTCCTTTTTGCATCAGTTAATTGTACTCCGTATATGGTATCAGCTAAGAAATCAGCCAAATTGAAACCTACTGCTCACTCCGTTTCTAGAAGAAATAAGTGCAAGGCGCGTCAGATAGGCGGTCAACTTCATCCAACGAGAGACGTTGGAGGTGCCTGCCACTCTGGCCAAAAGCCAGGAACGGACGGGGCAAACCCGAAAGATATTTCGGAGGAGGAGAGGCGTGGGGACCACGCGTCGGGCTTTCTGAGGTCCGGGATGCGGTCAGCTCACGGGCGCGGAGGCCGGGCCCGCCACCACGTCCCACCCAACCGCTCGCCGATTGGCGCTTGCCAACTACGCCCACGCCTGCGCGGCTGCGCCACACAATTTACTCCCCATCCACAGGGCGGCGCCGCCGGCGGGCGCGTCGTCTCCGGCGAACTTTTCCATGGGGTGTTTCGAGACGACGGCAGGCACTGAATCGGACCCGAAGATCCGGCCGGGTACGCATCGCATGAGATGTCGAGAGGATCGAAATTAAAGTGGGGAGGGAGGCGAGCGCACGTACCATCCCTCCATGAAGGAAGGCCCTCCGCCGCTCTGCTGCGGCCGCTGCGGCGGCGGCGGCTGCGCGTATGGCGGCGGGTAGCCCTGCTGCGGGTAACCCTGCTGCGGTGGGTAGCCCTGCTGCGGCGGGTAGCCCTGCTGCGGGTACCCCTGCTGCGGCGGTGGGTACCCCTGCGGCGGGTAGCCTGGCGGCGGGTACGCGTCCTTCCCTGGGTACCCTGCGAGATCCATCCAAGAGGAGAGGCGCACACGCGTCAGGTATGGGACACGAGCGAGCGATGTAATTCACAGCAGTGGCGGAGGCGTGTAGCGGCGGCGATCGGGACACGGACCTTGCGGCGGGGGCACGCCGACGGGCGGCTGCTGCTGGCCGTAGTAGCTCATCGCGGCGGCGGAGGTGGAGGCGGAGGGTTTGGGTGGGTGGTGTTGAGGAAGGGTGAGGCGGCGGCGCTGTGTGGGCGGGCGCGGAGGCGGACCGGCGGTTAGTTATGTAGACAGAGGAGACGAGACAGGCAGGCAGGCGGGCGAATTTATTGGGAGGAGGCAAGAGCTGCCAGAGCGGAGGGGGCGGGCAGTTGAGGTTGGGGCCGAGCCTACAGCGGCCGGTGGGACCAGACCGGGAGGCAGGAGCGGGCCGGAACCGCGTGGGGTTGGGTTGGCTTGGGCCCACGCGGGGATGCGATATACACTAGCCGTTTGGCCGACGATGACGAAGTAGCGGCGTGCGAGTGTGCCGTTGAGGTTGAGCTAGCCAGATGGACACACAGGATGACAAAGGACGAAGCGTCTCCTGACGCTCGAGTCCGGAGCCTGGGCTACAACTGCAGCTGTGATCGTGAGTTTTTTTTAAGTGGCAACGGGTTACATGCCTAATCAAACGAGTCTCACATGCCAATTGGCACGGTGTTTGGGAGAGCTCCACCTCACCATCTCCAAAAGAAATATAGAGTTGTTATAAATGTTTGGCAAACTATGGTGCTCTAGCTTCAGAAACTTGAAGACTTGATAGGAATGGTCTATTTTGTCCATGGTAGATGGTTGGATGTGTTTGCAACAGAAAGAGACAGGTTTTGTTTTTTTAGCGCTGCTACTCTGCACTGCTTGTTCTGCTTATGTATTATTCAGCCACTACAAGCTTATTCTAGTTTATTCTATCTTGTTCTCTCATAGAATACTATTAAAACGACCAAAATCAGCCACAACCGGCGAAACCGGCCGAAAGTCATTCCCTGATAGAGAAGTGTTTTACTCCACGCGAACCAATGTGAGTACGAAACCTGATAGGGACTGGACCAATGCTTCAAAAATCAAAATAAATTGAGATTAGTTTTAGCTTTGATTATCGGATTCTTTTCGTCTCGACACACGTGAATATGTGATAGCAAGTAAGATTTGCTCTCGCTCATTCGAGCCCCAGCGGGCAAGAGAGGCGGATGGTTCGAGAGTGTCGCCATATTACGTTAGGGAGTGATTTTTACGTTTGTCATAGGAAGCCACAGACAAGACGACTGGCTCGCAAACAAGTGCCACACATAATAAATTTATATACTTCATTCGAATTAAATGAGAAACAGAACGTGCAAAGATGATATCCGTTGCGATTTCACATCATTTGCCAACAAGTACATCTACACTAACAACTCATCTAAGGACTATACACATTTCATTCCAATTGCGCTCATTTACATCGGGCGGCCTCTTCGTTTTTTCTCTCTTCTTTCAAGACGCAGCGTGAAAGACGCCAGGTGAAAGCCATGTGCTTCCTTCCACGGGAGCTTGCTTCAATACAAGGAAAAATGATTTTCTTCTTATGTGGCCCCCCTGGGCAATTGGACTCAGGAACTTCCTTCAGCTGGCTTTGGTTTCGCCAAAGTAGTCAACCTCAATCTTCAAAAGAAATTAACAAGAAATTTTCATTTCAGTGTGTCATATGATTACATCACCCTGATAAAATCTGAGAACTCTTCAGAGGAAATGTTCATGCAGACAAGTAATGATTCAGATAGTGCAACTAAGTACCTAAGTGGTTTTCTTGGGGCAGTTGACGCCGATGCAGGAGCAGCTCCAACTGATGGAGCAGCAAGCTCAAGTGGCTTTTGTTGCACCAAAACAAATGTACAAACACACAGTTAATAAGAAAGCATAAAGGAAATAACAGCATAAGTATAAAATCACAAATTATGACTTAACGGAGTTAATTGCACAAATATCATGAACTTGCTCTATGGGTTGTTGATTTGGGTCCATGAAATACTAGTAAACTAGGCTTTTGGTCCACAAAGCTGTGAAGAGCAAGGAAGTTCCAAAGATGGTGCTCTATACTAACAAAGCATCATGATAATTTAGGTGACCATGTTAGTAGAGAATGCACATTGCACTCTACACAGCATATGTAGGCACATCGCATGTGATTGAAAAATGAAACGAGATGTTCGAAATTTGGGTGTCCTAAACTAAAACAGCTATAGAAAAAATGCAAGATTATGGTCACAGGGAACGACAGAAAAATCAGGCATTAGCTGTCAAGGTCATAATAGGATCCTAAAGAAATTAGAAAATCTACAGTTTAAAACTATTCATGTAAGAGAAAAGACAATACCTCAAGCTCTTCATTGGCTTTGCGCTTCAGATTATTAGAATTTTGAGGCCTCAGAGAGCATGTTTGTTCCAGATTATCTCCAGAACAACCCTCCAAAGATGGCCTCTGATCAGCACTTAAATCTTTCTGGTTAGCTATAACTGGATGATATGTCAGTTCATCAAGTTCATCAGGTGCAACTGGAATAGCAGGTGACATATTCAGCAAGTTGTTCGCAGCACTGTCTGCACACTCTCTTTGTGAACTGTTAAGAGAGGAACCAGACCCATATGACTGCAAACCATTGTTGGAATTAGGCAGCAAAATGTTATGTTGCTTGACTGCATGGCACAGATTATTTTGTGTAGGAGCAAATCTACTTTCCTGATAGTGTTCTGGATGTTGGCGCTCAACAGATTCTGCATGAAAATTAGCATGGCCATTCAAAGCTTCTTTATTGGGTAAAATAGAGGGCAGCACGGAAATACTTCCTGGCAACTGGAAGCAGCCAGAATAATCTGGTTCTGGTTGTTTTGTATAGCTGCCTTTATGTGATACAGGTTGAGCATCACTACAACTGACAGTGCCCAATACATTTTCTACCTGACCAGCTGAAACATCACATGTTGGAACAGTACGACTGTTCTTTTGTGCTGTTCTAGAAGAACGAGGACGCACTCCACCAGGAAAAACAAACAAAGGGATTTCTCTTCTTTTTACATGGGACACTTCAATATCCATTCCCTCTTTCCAGTGTTGATATGCACAAATATTGCTCTTAAACTCATTTACAATTCCCCTAATGTCGAATTGCTCAGCTTCTTGAGCTTGGGCTGTTTGTTTTCTCCAAAGACCCATGAAGTAAAAGCTATGTAGTGGCCTTGATTTGTCTGAGAAATCTCTGGGATATGGATGTGCAAGGATCGTCTCATGTGAATATCGTTCGATCTGTATCAGTAGCAAAAAGTGCTATGTCAGTGCACGTTCTTGAAAAGATTGAAATGTATCTATTATTCACCTTCAATACAAGTGTGCGAAGGCGAGATTCCACCCAGCCTTTCCAATTCCTGAGGTCATCTTCATTTCTCGCTGTGATGTTAACTTCTAGATAATTTTTATACGATTCAAAAAATGGATACAGCTCGAACAATGCATCCCAGTCTGCTTTTCCTTCATCAATGGCCTACAATTAGTTCCAAAGTAAATTTGAGGCAGAGTACAGCACAGAACAAAGTTGATACAGTTAGAAGACAACTTTCTCCCAGTACTCGGAAACACGGGCCAATTACCCAAGGAGGTGGGAATAATTCCTTACATAATGATAGATCACAATGAGCCAAATAAGCTGATCTAGGTAGTAAGTGATAAAATCAGACAATCACCAAGTATTAAGGTATCTAAACTGTATAGCACTGAAGATACGGGTGATGAAAACAAGAGGCCGACAATCACCAAGTATTAAGGTATCTAAACTGTATAGCACTGAAGATACGGGTGATGAAAACAAGAGGCCGTGTACATGATGAATTGACAACTACTACAAAAGGTGCTGCAAAAATAATAATAACTGTCTGACAGAAGAAAGTTTGCAAATGTCACAATGGAAATCTACAATAGAGTCAACCCTTTAGAAGCCTCAAACCAGCAATATGCACCAGATCCAATCAAAAATTTTAAAAAAAAGGTATCCTACACTACTGACTGTCATTTAACCTGATGTTTGCACTGAGTTACACTATACGGTACTTTCACTAACATTTGCACATGCTACATGGGGATCAATGTTATTTTTAAGAGACACAGACTATCAAATATGTAAATAGAAACAGAAATTTAAGATAAACATGTCACATGTCTATTAGTAATCAGTTATTTTCAGCTATTTTCCATTCATTTTTCAAAATAAGGACAAAACCAAAAAAAAGGAACGTACCTGGCAAATCTCAAATGCCCGTGTGAATTCTTGGATCATCACATACCTAGTACTAACAGATACATTATAGCTGGAATTCATGCAAGGGTAAGCAGGTGTAATAATAGGCATTTGATGACCCCTGTCTCTATAATTTCTTCTTGGATCCCACACAGGGAGACCAAGAGGACCCTCCTCAATATGGCAAAGCATAACAGGATTAGGCCACTTCCACTTGCTGTAGACTCGGAAGAAACGAGATATTAACATGCTAGGGGACGCATTTGGGTACAGTTGACAGATACGACCGACAAGAATTGCCCAGTTTATACCACCCAGAAATCCCATAACCTGGACAGGATCACAAAGCTTTTGTTACAAAATGTACATGATTTATGAGTGACACCACAATATAAACATGTCAATACTGAAAAGCATAATCCTGAAATAAGAAAAATCTAAAGGGAATCATACATTTGAGTAAACACCACGGCGCTTTCCCCAATATCTTATGAACCTTAAGGTTGTGCGAAAACTCTGGATTGAGAAAACACATGGTATTAATCCAACAAGAAAAACATTACCAATGCATAGTTCAAAATAGGTATTGTAAGGACACAAACCGGAATGTTTGGAACCAATTTTAAAATTTGATCAGTAACCCGACAACCATTTAGACTACGAACAGTCTGTTCGTCAACATTATACAGTATGGAGTCCTGAGAAAGATCAAGGTCCTGAAATCAAATAACATAGCATAATGAGGAGCATATCAAATGTCATAAAATTGGAAGAATTCACTTGCAAACAAAGTCAAAGGCATAATGGTTAGCAAGATAAATCACATGCAAACAAAAACAAATACATTAAATGTGTTGCACTAAAAACACTTGATGAATTCCTTAAAATGCACAATTATCTACTCATTTGCTAAAATTAGTACAAGGTCAATATGGCATGCAATATATAAAGTTTGTTCAAACAGCAATGCCATAAAACAAACTTACCTCAGGAATTACTGCATGGGCAAGGTTAGCATACAGAAGGTCAATAGAGACCCCATTAATTTTGAATCCCAGAACAGGCACGTGAGCATCTGGTACTGGATGTAACTCTGAAACTTCTGGCATCTCAGCTAGCATTTCGTGAAGCCACCTGAAGAAGTACTCCTGTGAAAAAGAAAAAAAAACTATAAGGTTCATTCAACGCCATAATGCTGCAGGAACTTTGGGATTTTAAAAGTAGGCCATCTTACATTTCGAGTTGCATGCCTTGGACCAACACAAAGTGTATCAATGTCTGCACCAGGACCATGCACCTGTACAATAAAAGATTAAACGAGAATTTGTGTATATATATATATATATATATATATATATATAGCAATGCTTTTTTTTTTGTAAACAGAAATAGAGAAGAAGAAACAGTAGGGTGGATTACCCCGAGACGGTATGAACCAAATGTAAAGATCTTTGCGTTTGCTTCATGCACAAATTGCTCTCCATACCCACTGATCCTGGTAGCCTTCTTAATCCAAGCTTTCACAGTCTGCCACAACATTCAACATCTTCAAATCAGTATAGGCCTAGGTTGATAATACAAAATAAAAGGACATCGAAGGAAATTGTTCAACCTGGTCCAGCTTGCCTAAAACCTCTTCTCGTGAGACAGCGTCCTCTTGGCTCTCATACAGGCCTGCGTCTGAAAGGTACTGATCAACACAGACAAAACAATGCTGTTAAAACAAATGACATGAATCTAAGTAAACTATAAGGAAAATGAAACAAAATGTGGAAGGGTTTTTGTTTTATCTGATATATACAAATCCCCCACCTTTTCGACCTGAGCTGTCTGCGTAAGATCCTTCTCCGTCGGTCCATTAAGTGAGATCGGCTCGGTGACGCCAAGATAACCATTACTGTTCTTCGCCTTCGACATTCCACAATTCAACCCTCACAAACCCTCCTTCTGAAACACAACCTCAGATAATTACAAACTCTCCTCGCTACTTTTTTCCCCTTCACTACCTTGACACTTATTTTTCTTTTCCTTCTCTCTTACTCAGGTGTCAGAATGAACAGTGGCAGAGCACGCTCTAAAATTTAGGTGGGGCGAACATATACCAGACAAAACTCATAGTAAAAAGATCGTGTGCACATGCCTCACACTCTCATGGAAATCACACAACTAAGAGTACAAACAATAGAATTAATAAATTGATGTTTAAATATTGAAGATGGTACCTCCTATAAAAAATGGGTAGCAAATCTTTAGTGCCACAATATAATTCATTAATTCAACACAAACCAGGATCGAATTGCTAAATGAACCAAACCTTTTCGGTTTTGAAAAATATAAGAGATTTACTCCTCAGGCGACTGGAATCTTGCTTATCCATCAATCACCGGGGTATGAGAGGTTAGGGTTGAGGATTTGGGTTTTGGGGGTTACCTCAAGTGCACAGGCTGTAGAGGAAGCCGGGGTGGCTCGCCCGCCGGCGGTGGTGGCGAGAGAGACGGCGGCGGGGCGGAGGCGCCGAGGCGCCGCCGGAGCGGGCGGCGGAGGACCCCCGGTGGGCGGTGGTGGCGGCAGGGGCGTCCAGTTCAAGCGAATTCGCGTCGGGCGGCGACGGCGGCCGGACGGCGGAGGCGGCGAAAGCCGCCGGAGACGGGAGGGACGCGGTGGCGGCGGGGGCGTCCACCCGACGGATTATTGTCGGGCCGCGGAGGACGGCCGCGGAGGAGGCGGCGGGGCCGCCGGAGCCCGGCGGAGGTGGTGGCAGCGGGGGCGTCAGGTTCCAACGGGTTAGCGGCGGCCGGTGGCGGAGGGCGGTGGCGCAGGCGGCGGGTGCCGGTGGAGCCGGGGGGGCTGTGGTGGGGGTGGGGGAGTCTCGTGCCGGACCTGAGGAAGAAGATGCCGATGGCCGTGTGCGGCTCGGGAAGAAGAAACGGGCTGAATATCTATATCTATACTATTTCGAAAAAAAATTGGTTTGTTTTTTAAAAGAAATCAGTTTGGTCTGTCATTAGTCTGTTTAACAGGCAAGACTTGATTTAAATTACTCAGTTTAGAAGTCTATGCAGAATCCGAAAGCCTTTATGGCTGACCCATCTAAATTGAAGACTACCTCGACTCGGAATCGAAGCTGACAAAAAATCTTAGCATTTATCCCTCTATCATTGTGTGTACTAATCCGATTTTAAATTCTGGCGTCCTGTCTAATCGCGTGGCTCGCAAAGGGTAATCAATTTTGAATTCCCACATATTGTACGTTGCTATAAACATATGTACTGAAAGACATGTCCGCGAGAGTATATATAGCGTGTCTAGACATGACACAAAGTTTAATTCTAAAAAAAATATTAAAACAGATGATGTGGTCGTTGAATAAATATTAATCTGAGCTCATTGCAACAATGGGCATGTTTGCTAGTAATAACACTGTAAATAAGGATCTAAAACAATTATAAACATTTCTCACCTTCAAAAATCTTATATACCCTCACGTTGGATCCACTTGTCAAGGTGCAAACGGAGGACGAAAACGTATATTGCAAATCGAGTGATGCAAGCTCGCTTTTTCCTCACCGCATGCGATCGTACCCGCCTGGCATACCCGCCCGGCATACCCACCCCGACCGCCCCGCCCAATCACGCCACCGCCTTTTCACCTTCCCGATTCCATCCCCATCCCATTCACGTCAGTCACCCGCCCTCGCTCTATCGGCATTGCATCCCTCCACCGTCTACCCCCTCCATGTGTGTCGCCTTGAATGTGGTGACAACGGCGGCCCCGTCTTTGGCCATCCCTCTTCTTCCATCCCCTTACACCCTCCATCTATCCCAAAGGACGAGGAGGCATACGACAATGCGGGTCGGTGAAGATGAGATGGGCGCTCCTTCTCTCGTCGCAGATCCACCTCGTCGTCTACCACCACCCGTAAGAGTTGGACGAGCAAGAATCGTCGAAGGAGAGAGGAGAGCGTGGGCACGGAAGGTCGGACGGAGAGGGAAGCAGGGAGCAGCAAGCCAGTTGGTGGCGATTCGCAGAGAGACATGTAGAAAGCTAATCGAGCCAGTTCGAGCTTCTTAATGAGCCGAGGAGAGCTAGCCTTGTAGATATCCAGCCGAGCCGAGCAGACTGGCTCAATCGAGCTGAGCCGAGCTGGCTCAAACGAGCCCAACCGAGCCGAGGTAGCTTTGATATCCAGCCCTACTAGCAATGTCGATCATTTGAGGCCACGAAGCGGGAGGAGCCTACCGTCGCAGCGTCGCTGGTTCGAAAGCAGCTAACAGTAGGTCCGACCGCTGCCACCACCATTGTATGTCCCGAAGGAACAGATGGACGCCGCCCCGCCCATGATGAGGGTTATATGCATGGAAATCATTGGAACATAGTATTCGTGAACGTGACACCCTTTCCTTCCTTCCATAATGCCGAGCAGGCCAGCGGTACAGCATCGGCTAAGATCCCAAGCATGTGGGGCACACCTTCAGCCTCAGCAAATGATGTCAAGACAGAGACGGATGCTTTCCGGGCACGTACTGCGAGTCTGCGACCACCAGTCGCAATATTACACATGTTGATTGACATGAAAACCATATAGAGGTCAATGCCATGTTTTGAAGCGTCACCTTTCTATACTTTTGTAAGCACTTTGCTGTACAACATGTGCTGTACATTACACACATTTCCCACCTTTACTTATTTGCAGGCGCGATATGTTTAGCGACCCTATACTGGTCCTTTGCAACGGCTTGAGGCTTTACAAGTGCCGGCGGGCTTCTATCCACAATCTGTGCTCCCGGCATCGCCACAGCAGCCACTATACACTAAGCTTGGGCCGGTAACCTGTGTCAGCAAATTTCTTTGTGATGGAATCGACACACGCCATTCTTATTCTTTCAGGTGTCGCCGGGTTGTCCAACGGGAACCATTCACGGTGGCCCTCATCAGCCCTCGCAGCAAATCGCGTCCTTTATCGCAAACAGGACAGCGGAGCCCAGGAAAAACGGTGGCTCTCCTACGGCTTTGGAAGAATGAATGACCTTTGGGTTTGGAGCCCCCTGCAATGAAAGAAGAAACATGCTGTCATTTGGAAGAACTGAGCACATTGAAGACAAATGCATGCCACTCAACAAAAACAGGAAAAAAGACAGTGTAATTCAAAGGCTGTCAAAATAACAGCAGGTTTACCCGCAAAAAAAAAAAATAACAGCAGGTTGATTTCTTTCTCCGTGTGTAGGCCATTGTGGAGATTTCAAATCAAGTTACAAATATGGGAAGGACAACAACATCTAAACACAACCTTCCATATAGGCTAACCTATGCCCACTGGAGTGGTAGATTGTACTGGTCGCTTGACTTTATAAAAGAGAAGTTCCATACACACACTGTTAACATTCCATTTAAAGCAGAGAAGCGAAGAATGGACGCCCAGATTTATTTTTAAAAAGTTTTGTTTTGCAGTATTTTACTGAATGTCATGGTACTTTTGTAGAAGTATTTGCAGACAACACTTAAATTGGCCCTTTTGACATTTACAATCAACATGTTTAATAAGGTATGTCCATCCGGAAAGAGAAAAAACACTCCAACAAAGAGAAAAAACAACGGATAATATCTTGCATACTGCTATGTAATTATTTACCTTTAACAGTGACACCTTGAAGTTCAGAGGTATATCATTTACAGAGGGTATTTTGTAAGCGCCAGGTCCACAGGTGAAGAGGTGTCCAGGTCGAATCCACTTGTGGTTATTATCACCCCATTTTAGCTCTTCCATGGCTACCCAACCCAAACCTTGGATGAAAGCTCCTTCAATCTGAAAGACACAATATTAAGTTACAGAGGCGACAAAAAGTATGGTAGAAGGCATGTCTTCTCCAAAATAATGTTGTGGCAGTGAACATTTCATCCATCTAGAACATACCTGGCCAATATCAATTGCTGGATTGATTGAAAAGCCGAGATCCATAACATATCGGCAGTCCTTGTGTGAAAATCCCCAGTTAGAGTGTCAATCTCAACTTCTGCAAATGCAGCCCCATATGTGAAATAAAGGAATGGAGTTCCCTTGCCATCCGCCCAGTCAAACCCAATATCAGGTGTGGCATAAAATCCATGAGCAGAGAGATCCACTCGTTCCATGTAGCATGTTTGAACCAACTGGAAAATATAAAGCCGCACTAAAGTTAATTTGGACCATAATGGGATCAGCTTTCTCGAGAAGGATAGTGCCAACTGGAAAATATAAGGCCACCAACTGCTTGGTTTACCAGCACATTGACACGTGCACTGGTTACCTTGCTATTGGCTTACCAGCCTACAATACCATGAATACCAGCCTACAATACCATGAAAGTGACCACACTCTATGTATGCAAATGCCGAGACCATGTTAAAAAAAAAGATTGTTGAAACCTGCGATATTTAACTTATCCTAACATCCCATCAGTTAACACTAAGGGCACCCGCAGTGGTTATAGTAAGGCACTCTCTATGACCGCGTCCACCTAGGATATAGCAAACTACTATAGATCAGTTGTCCAACAGTCCTGCTATAGCATAATCTTCTAAATTAATGTGTGGCCCACATATCAGCATTTGTTTACTGTTCCCAACTGCCTCTTCCCTCTCAGCTCGGCAAAGGAATCACGTTGGTGGAGGCCCGTCGCGTGAAACCGCGCACTGGCGATAGTCTAGGGGTATCAACGCTCTCTCTCTCTCCCCCCCCCCCCCCCCCCCCCCTCGACGTGCGCTGCTATGGACAGTTCGAAACGGCCCGTTGGCCATGCCCTAAGTTGGTAACTTAGTATAGCCACAATACTATAAAGATTAAAGCACATATTGTACAGATCAGAGTGCTGTGAGGATATTATGAAATGATAGACTTGAAATAGTATAAAAATCTAGTAAAGATGAAGTGTCAAAACAAACTTCTAATTGCCATAGTACAATGATGGTTCCCTTTCGCATAAGAAAAAACATGTGGTATATCTACTTAAGACAGGATAACGCATGACAGTACCTCAGCAAAAGAGTTGTGGGCTCCCCTGCTAGCAATGGGTTCCATCCGAGCCTTGATTTGCTGGCAGGCATCCAAAACTGCAGCTCCATATAAATCTGAGCTGGCAGAGGCTGCTGTTGGTGATGCATTTGGAACCTGAATGTATGAAATGTATCAGTGATAATCCCATTGTTGTTAGAAAGCAATACAATGTCTAAAGGGGAAAAAAGCATGTACATCTAGTATACAATCA
Source organism: Urochloa ruziziensis (assembly GCA_015476505.1). NCBI lineage: Eukaryota > Viridiplantae > Streptophyta > Magnoliopsida > Poales > Poaceae > Urochloa > Urochloa ruziziensis. Next base: position 20,009,854 of record CM027118.1, read on the forward strand.
TGCAGGGCAAATGGGAGTATATCAATTTGGTAAACATCACCTTATCAGTACTTGTCTCTGAGATAAATACAGAGCTAAGAGGAATATTGAATGACGATGCAGCGACTTGGGCAACCTTTGTGTGCAAACCCTGTCCCATCTCAACCCCACCATGTGTTNNNGGGGGCGGCGGCGAGGGGGGCGTCGAGGGGGCCGGCGGCGGCGGCCCGTCGCTAGGGGGCGCGGCGAGGGGGGTCGAGGGGGCCGGCGGCGTCGAGGGGGGGCGAGCGAGGGGGCCGGCGGCATCGAGGGGGCCGGCGGCGTCGAGGGGGGCGGCGAGGGGAGCGTCCAGGGGGGCGGCGGCGTCGAGGGGCAGCGTGGACGGCGGCGAGCGGCGACGGCGAGCAGAGCGCGACTGAAAAATTGGACGGGCGGGCGCGTGCGCGGGCCTATATGTTTAGGCATCACAACCGGTTTTAAAGAAAACGGTTGTGATGGAGGCATCACAACCGGTTTTTCTTTAAAACGGTTGTGTGATGCTCACCATCACAACGGTTTTAGTTTAAAACCGGTTGTGACAACCGGTTTCAAAAAAAACCGTTTGTGATATATTTTTTCTATTTTAACAGCCGAAAATCATTTAATTCATAAAAATAGAATAAGTCTCGAAAAAATTTGAGACTCCTCAACTAGGCTAACTTAGTGTATATCACATATTAAAAATATGTATACTGTATGAACAATTTCAAAAATGTTTGAGTGTGTGCGAAATACACATTGGAATAACGAGACACGTCTATTGCTTTAGTAACGGTCGCTAGTTTTGATGTAGTGTAAAAATTTGAATCTCTAATTTCAAATCTTACATCATACACTTTATTCAAATCTTACATCATACACAATTCAAGTCTTACACAATCACGCACATTATTAAATTATTACAAAACCATAACACAATATCACACTGATAGCACAACACGCATTACTAAGTCCTTACAACACCATAATACAGTAGCCTATCTACCCCTGCACGCCACAAACCCTCATGAGATAGGTAGAATAGTTTACATCAATAATGTTTATATTAAGATAACGATCCACATAATCTAGTGCATATATTAATGCACTATCCTTTGCCTTATAATTCGCATCTAATGTCTCACCATATATTGTCATCGAAGGCACTTCTGGTGAAGTCAAGGTTACAAATGCTTGAAAACCACCATTTACTCGATAAGAATGTGGCGGTATGAATGAGTAGCCCAACTGTGGTAGGATGTGATGCAACACTTCTCTCAGACCATTCTCTGTGTGCAGGAATCCATTATACAAGTCATCCTATACGTTAAACATATAGAATTAAGAGTTAAATTTGACATTTTAGTAAAAATTAAGGAAAAAATAACATATGCATCAGAGTTAACTTACGTATTCCGATTCATAAGCAGGGGAAATCCTTTTAGGCATCTGTGTCACGTCTGTCTCATTCATCTCTAGTGCTTTGAGCTTGAAGAAACTGTAGTCTGGAAAGTAATGTCTTGTATGACTTTCCACTTGTACCAGGGCTTTTCTCACAGCATCACGTGCGGCAACAAATTCTTGATGTTAGGGTCCAGAATGCACGTGGAAGATAACATTTTCACTAGGATTGGGTCGCGCAAAGCACTGGCTTGGATTGAAAGAGAAACAGTATATCTCCCACGATTTATACCACTTCTCTCTCTTGTCACCATAGGACAAGAGCCACTTATGTTAGTTACTACAGTTTTGAACCATTCAAGTGCATTAATCGCCTGATTTCAAAATTAGTTAAGAATCAATACGATAACATAATAATCATATAATTTAATCATAAATAAATTACATTATACCAGTCTTACCAAATCCCTACGGATTTCAGGCACAATCGGAATGAACCCTTCAAATACCGGTCCTGGAGGGTTTGGTGGTGGTGCAGTGAGACCTCCCGAAAACATAGCTGGGTGCGGCGGATACAGTCTACCACGACTTGATCTTGCACGCTGTCTCGGCATTATATATTTTCCTATTTAACGGAACAAAACATTTAGCTATAGTTCTATATGATATATAGCAACTTAAATACCTGAGCTTTGCACTCGTATCGAAAGAAAATTACGTACAACAATACAAATGAAAAAAAAATGCAAGAGAGAAGATGTATATATATACCTAAGCTTTGTTTGTCGACCGGGTGATGGTGGTGCTCGCGAGCAGGTAGCAGAGAGCGAGCGAGAGAGCTAGCAGAGCAAACGAGCGAGAGAGCGAGCCAAAGAGCTAGCAGAGCGAGAGAGCGAGAGAATGAGCTCGGGCGTGAGCTTGCGATCAGACACAAGCAATAAGTACTGGGCGGTTTTGTCTCGGGCTGTGTGCCACATCACAGCCGGTTTTTATTAAAAACCGGCTGTGAAAACACTCTTCACAGCCGGTTTTATTAAAAACCGGCTGTGAACACTGTCATCACAGCCGGTTTTTAATAAAAACCGGCTGTGAAGAGTGTTTTCACAGCCGGTTTTTAATAAAAACCGGTTGTGATGAATATTAGAAATATTTTATAATATTTTGCACACAATAAAATTAAAACAAAAAAGCATGGAAAATTAGTGCAATTAACTCTAAATACTTAAACAATAGTAGTGCAATTATCTCTAAATATATAAATAAAGTATAAGTAGTGCAATTAACTCTTAAATACCAAAATAAGGTAAAAGTAGTGCAATTAACTCTAATTATTACATAACTATGCATTATTCAACTAACGATGACGGCCTCGTCATGATCACGTCGGACGTAAGCTGGCTCATCATCTTTCTCTTCAAACACAGGTAGGTCGACATCAGGCCCGAGAGGAGGCATGTCGTTGAAGTCGTTCCCTTCTTCCTCGGTTGTGTCTTCAACACCGACGATCTTCCTTTTTCCTTGAAGAACAACGTGTTTTCCATCATTAGCGAGGTCTTTTGCATAGAAGACTTGCACTACATCTTTCGCCCAAACGAATGGTTCTTCTCTGTAGCCTGTCTTCTTAAGATCGACGACAGTCATACCATACTTGTCCTCGAAGACTGCCACTTGATTCACCCACTTGCACCGGAAAAGAGGTATCTTTAAGTTGGGCCCGTAATCTAGCTCCCAGATCTCTTCAATGGTCCCGTAGTATGTCTGCAAGTGTTGATTGTTGTCATAAGCATCGATACGAACACCACTGTTCTGGTTGACACTTTTTTCATCTTGCTTTGTTGTGTAGAATGAGTACGCATTTATGTCATATCCTTGAAATTTTGTCAACGTACTTGATGGTCCCATAACCAACAAATCTAGCTCACGAGAACCAGTTGTACCAACAGTTATTCTCTATGTTTTTTCATGATCCACTTTTGTTGTTTGGCTCTGTTCTGGTTCTGTAGCTCTCACATATGCATTTCAATATATGGCGAAACTACAGATGCTTGCTGTAGAACAGTGTAATGTGCTTGCGTGAAAGCATCAAGGTCATCGATCCTGCTCGAATGACGGCCGATCGTCCCCCTCCCAACCAGCCTTCCCTCGTGGCGTGATAAAGGCACACCGACTCTTGGCAGATCCAAATAGTATGTGCAGAACTCAATTGCCTCCTCAGTCTCCCAACCATTTGCCATGCTAGCCTCCGGTCTGAATCTGTTTCTAACATACTTCCTAAGCACACTGTTTAACCTCTCGAAAGGAAACATGTTATGCAGGAACATTGGACCAATTGATTTTATCTGAGCAACAAGGTGAATAAGCAGATGCTCTGACATGTCAAAAAATATCGGTGGAAAATGCATCTCGAGCCTATTTATAGTATGGATCAGGTCTTCTTGAAGCTTGTCTAGCGTTGTTGGATCTATGACTTTGTGTGATATAGCATTGAAGAAAGAGCACAACTTTATGAGGGGATCCCTCACCTTCGGTGGCAGCACACCCCTTAACGCAACAGGGAGAAGTTGTGTCATGATAACGTGGCAGTCATGGGCCTTCATGCAACTCATGTTGAATTTTGACTCCTGTATGTTGACCAGCCTCCTGATGTTGGCCGAGTATCCGGTGGGCACTTTCAACTCATGAAAGAATTTACAGATCTTCTTTTTCTCATCTTTAGTCACTGTCCATGAAGCAACTGGAAGCTTCTTTTTCCCATCAGGCTGTATGATAGGATGTAGTTCAGGCCTGACACCCCATTCTTGTAAGTCTTGACGGACTTCCTGTGAGTCCTTTCCCTTTTTTTCATGGCCATTAATGTTCCAAGGGTGCTCTCAGTCACATTTTTAGTTAGATGCATGCCATCGAGTGCGTGGCGAATAGTAAGGAATTCCCAATATTGAAGTCTAAAGAATATAGACTTCTTTTTCCATAAAGCGCCTGCTGGTGCGGGTACACTTCCTTTTCCCTTTCCAAATACCACATCAAGTTTGCTGACTATTTTAAAGATCTCGTGTCCATCGCGATAACTCGGAGCCGAGCGCTCCTCGGTTGTCCCATCAAATGATTTCTTGTTCCGCCGATATGGGTGATCTCTGCGAAAGAACCTACGATGGCCCATGTAGACCATCTTCTTGCTATTATTTAACCATCTAGCGTCGGTCTCGTCGACACAAACCACACAACCATTATAGCCCTTTGTAGCCTGGCCAGATACAGTACCAAGGCCGGGGAGGTCCGTGATTGTTACGAATAACAATGCTTTCAACTTGAAGTGTTCTCTCTTGTACTCATCCCAAACATTGACACCATGATCCCACAAAGTCACAAGATCATCCACCAGTGGCTCCAGGTACACATCGATTTCATTTAATGGCTGCTTTGGCCCTTCGATCAGCAAAGGCATCATAATATACGTCCGCTTCATACAAAGCCAAGGCGGAAGGTTGTATATGCAAAGAGTGACAGGCCAGGTGCTATGTTTGCTGCTAACCACGTTGAAAGGATTCATACCATTTCACTGGCAAATTTCTTCTTGAAATGATAATTGATAGCCCTCCACTGTGAACCGTCAGCCGGATGTCTAAGCTTTCCATCATTCAGACGCTCTTCTTCATGCCAACGCATAAACTTTGCTGTCTTTGGGTTTGCAAATAAACGCTTCAATCGAGGAATCACGGGAAAGTACCAGACGACTTTGGCGGGTGGTCTTTTATTTCGATCACATGTCATATGTATAGCTGATACAGACTTGTACCTAGAAGCTTCACACACTGGGCATGCATCTAATTCTTTATAGTCACCACGATATAAGATGCAATCATTTGGGCATGCATGTATTTTTTGTACTTCTAGCCCAATCGGACATATCATTTGCTTTGCCTGGTATGTGTTCTTCGGCAGCCCATTAGGGCTGGGAAGCATCTTCTCCAGAATATTCAGCAAATTGTCAAAGCCCGTGTCTGACACGCCATTTGTTGCCTTCATCTCCAGTAGCAAGAGGTCAGCTTCAAGTTTCGACATGCTACAACCACTGTACAACGGAGTCTTTGCATCCTTTCCTTTGCATCCTTTCTCATCTGCTCGAGCTTTTTCAGATTCTTTGCATCCAAGCATTCTGGCTCCGCATCACGTATCATCTGGTCAAGACCATCAACCACATCATCCGCAGCTAATGTCTCGGCGAAGGTTTCACCGATGTTTTCCATATATGTTTGTTCGACCGATTCTGGCTCATTTTCAAGTTCCATTGCCTGTGTGGCCTGATGGTGTACTGTTTCCCTAATCTTCTCTCTGGTAGTTTGCTGCGTGGTTTCATTCTCACCTTCCTCACCATGCTTATTCCAAATCTTGTAGTTTGGCACGAACCCCCTAGACAACAAATGATACCGGATCTGCTCGACGTTACGAAACTGTTTCTGGTTTTTGCAGTCATAGCATGGACAATACACATATCCATCACTCATGTTGATGTAAGCCTTCACAACCTTCACAAATGAATCAACGCCGTTGATATATATGACATCTCTTTTGGTCGCTGGCCTGTACATCCAGCCTCGATCGTTGTCCATCTAAAATTCATGCCAAAATTCAAAATCTAGTGGATGAAACATGCTCAAATTTGAAATGGTTGCTAGTTACCCACCTCAAATTAAGTTGATGGAGTGATTCTTCAAAGAAATCTCACTTTGTACATTGAAGGTTGGCAACAAATCCCCTCTAAAATGGAACAAAAGCTCCTCCATCAAATTCATGCCGAAATTCAAAATCTAGTGGATGAAACATGCTCAAATTTGAAATGGTTGCTAGTTACCCACCTCAAATTAAGTTGATGGAGTGATTCTTCCTTTCTACATTGAAATTTGACAAGAAATCCCCTTTAAAATGGAACAAGAGAGCCCCTACATCAAATTCATGCCAAAATTCAAAATCTAGTGGATGAAACATGCTCAAATTTGAAATGGTTGCTAGTTACCCACCTCAAATTAAGTTGATGGAGTGATTCTTCAAAAAAATCCCACTTTCTACATTGAAATTTGACAAGAAATCCCCTCTAAAATAGAACAAGAGAGCCCCTACATCAAATTCATGCCAAAATTCAAAATCTAGTGGATGAAACATGCTCAGATTTGAAATGGTTGCTAGTTACCCACCTCAAATTAAGTTGATGGAGTGATTCTTCCTTTCTACATTGAAATTTGACAAGAAATCCCCTTTAAAATGGAACAAGAGAGCCCCTACATCAAATTCATGCCAAATTTTAAAATCTAGTGGATGAAACATGCTCAAATTTGAAATGGTTGCTAGTTACCCACCTCAAATTAAGTTGATAGAGTGATTCTTCCTTTCTACATTGAAATTTGACAACAAATCCCCTCTAAAATGGAACAAAAGCCCCTCCATCAAATTCATGCCAAAATTCAAAATCTAGTGGATGAAACATGCTCAAAATTGAAATGGTTGCTAGTTACCCACCTCAAAATAAGTTGATGGAGTGATTCTTCAAACAAATCACACTTTCCCCATTGCAATTTGCCAATAAATGCTCTCTAAAATGGAACAAGAGAGCCCCTACATCAAATTCATGCCAAAATTCAAAATCTAGTGGATGAAACATGCTCAAAATTGAAATGGTTGCGAGTTACCCACCTCAAAATAAGTTGATGGAGTGATTCTTCAAAAAAACCCAACCTTTAGAGAGCAATTTGGTGAAAATGGAGAGCAAAAAGGGTTGAGAGAGGAGTGGGCGTCGGGTTTAAGAAGAAGCGGAGGGGAGGGAAAGAGGGTTTTGTACTGTACAGGCACATCACAACCGGTTTGAATTACAAACCGGCTGTGAAAGGGGGTATCACAGCGGTTTGTAAGAAAAACCGGCTGTGATGTGCCGGCCGACTATCACAGCCGGTTTGTGAGAAAAACCGGCTGTGATAGTGAGCATCACAGCCGGTTCTGATGGCAGCTTGCCCCACCTAACTAAAAACCGGCTGTGATGCACTATCACAGACGGTTTTCTCAAAACCGGCTCTGATAGCCCGTTTGTGATAGTGGTTTGTGTAGTAGTGTGAGGCAACACATATATATATATATATATCTTTTTTAGCAGGGACAAAACTTATTGTAGGCAAGTCTATATGTTAATTGCACACTTACACATGGATTTCCAGTGTATCTTGACGGATACACTTACATGTTACACCCATACTAACATATATGCACGCGCTATAAGTTAATTGCACACTTACACATGGATGCGACGATCTAGCTTATTGTGCAGGGTTCTTTAATTTGCACCCCTGTCTCAGGGACGAAGGGAGCGGCACAGAGTAAGAGAGGCGACTTGCGGCGAACACCAAGACCAGGCGCCTCTGTCATATCTACCTCATTGACGCCCTCCTGCAGGGACCAATTGAAATGGTAGAGGAGCTGCACGAGCGCCATATCCAACACAGGGAGCCCATAAGAAATGCCAGGGCACATCCTCCGTCCAGCACCGAATGGTATGTACTCGTAGCTGCTCCCCATAAAATCCATGGTGTTACCCTCGAACCTCTCGGGCTTGAACTCATCCGCATCGTCCCAATACTTCGGGTCCCTTCCGATAGCCCACGCGTTCACGATGACCCGGGACCTCGCCGGAATCTTGAAGCCCTCGATCTCACACTCCTCGATGCTCTCCCGTGGCACCAAGAGCGGCACCGGCGGGTGGAGCCGGAGCGTCTCCTTGATCACAAGCTTCAGGTACGGCAGGTCGGCTGCCTGGATATCGGCCTCCGTGACGGCCGCCTTCCCCCGGAACGCCGCCCGGATCTCGCCCTGCAGCTTGCTCATGACCCTCTCGTTCGCCACCAGCTCCGACATGCCCCAGTCCAGCGACGACGCCAGCGTCCCCGTCCCGGCCGTGAACATGTCGAATATGATCGCCTTGATGCTGTCCCTGTTCAGGTGGAACCCCGAGGAGCCCCTCTCCTGCAAGCCGATGAGGAGGTCGACGAGGTTCTCGGCCTCCTCGGCGGCGGCGGCGGCGGCGGCTTTGTTGCCGGACCTCGCCTTCTCGTCCCGGACAGATTCCCTCTCCTCTATGACTGCCTCCAGTGTCGAGTCCACCGTCTTGTGGACGTCCTCCAGGGTGCGCCGCATGCCGGTCACCGCGGCGAGCACCGGCCGCCAGGTGGGGAAGAGGTCGGGGATCGTGAACCCGCTGGCCAGGGAGACGCCGGTCTTCATCGCCTTGAGGTACTCGTCGGCGTTCCTCTGCTTGTTGCCGAAGGACGCGCGGGAGACGATGCTGATCGCCAGGCTGTAGAACATCGCGCTCAGGTCCACTGGCGTCGTTGGCCCGGCTGCTCGTATCCTCTCTACCTGACTTGCCATCTGTATACACACATATAATAAAGGCAGTAAAATTTAGTAAATATGTTATATCTATTTCAGTGAACAATGATGATGCTAGTATGCTACTAGCTCGGGATCATCATCGCGAACCTCTTGTTCTCTGATGTGCCGGAAGGTTAGGACGCGCTTGGGGCTGAGGACCTCGGAGGCGCAGAGCTGGCGGAGCTTGCGCCAGTACTCGCCGGAGGGGGAGAAGAGGATGTCGGCCCAGCGGTAGAGCACGATCTCGCCGGTGAGGAGCTTGGGTCGGGTGGCGAAGTTGGCGTCGTGCGTCTTGAGCACCTGGCGTGCCATCTCCCTGGACGACACGACCACGAGCGGGGTCTCGCCGAGCTGGAGCATCATGAGCGGGCCGTGGACGCCGGCGAGGTCCCGGAGGGCGCGGTGCGGGAGCACGTTCACGAGGTGGTGCATGCTGCCGATCACCGGCAGCTTCCACGGGCCCGGCGGGTGCCGCGGCGGCTTCGGCCCCAGGAAGCGCTTGAGGACGTGCACTAGGATGATGGCCATGGCGGAGATGAGGAGGGGTTGGCACAGAACCTGTGCTTCCATGGCTGACTTTGTTGGTCGAGCTGCGGTCACGTAAGCAGGCTACTACTGTGTGAGCTGCTGGTGTGTGTTTAAAGTGCCCTGTGGGAGCACTATATATAGTGCCGCGGGTAGCTGTGTAACTGTGTTACTGAGAGGTAGTACTGGTCTAGTGCATGCATGCGTTGCCGTGGCTCGTCGAAAACAAAAACCATGCATCGCTTTCCAAGTTGTTCTGCTATTTTTCTCCTCTCCGCCATTGCGCGAAACAGTCAGCCACGCATAACTTGTGCGATATACTATATATATTGATCGAGCATCAAAAATCTGTTGCAAACTCGAAAAAAGTCAGCCCGGTTGCTTCTCCCGTAAAATGATGAGGTGAGCTATCATGCATCTCTCGCCATGGATTTTTTTTTATTTTGATCCTTTTTAATCTAATATTTTAATAATAACATGTCCCAAAACTAAAATTCTAAAAACTAGCACTTTTGGTCGCGCCGAATAACTTGGCGCGACAAATACTTCAATCGCGCCGAAGCTCCAGCTTGATCTGGAAAAGAAAGAGTGGGAGGAGGAAGAAGGGGAGGGTCGCACGCCGACTTTGTATAAGGCTTAGTCGCGCCAAAGCCTTTGGCGCGGCTATTGTCGCCACATGCTTCGGCGCGACTAAGCCTTTCCACGTCAGCCGACGCACGCCCCCGCTGGCGGCCGCATGCCAGCGTGGATGGTCAATCGCGCCACATGCTCCGCCGCGATTGAAGTATTAGTCGCGCCAGTTATTCGGCGCGACCAAAAGGGCTAATTCTTAGAATTCTAGTTTAAGACAAGTTATTATTAAAATATTAAATTAAAAAGGATTAAAATAAAAAAATCCTCGCCATGCTACGCAGGACCACTTCTTGTTCAACGACCTTACTTCTCTGGCAACACTCCTGTTAGCTTAGGAAACGACAATACGGTACCTTGAGTGATCGACAGATCGAGCTGAAGCTGACCTGTCGTCGGTTACCTGCTAATATCAGGACCGAGCTTCGTCTACGTACTTGACTTGCTTCAGTCAAAACATGAATCGTTCTACGCTGCTGTGTAGAGGAGACGACAGTCGGGACACAATAAACTAAAAGGGAAGTGACGACGGTGTGTTCTGTGGGATTCCAAATTAAACGTGCCTAGCTATATGTTTATCCAGCACATAGCGTCTGCTAATCTCCTTTCTAAACAACATAGATGAGAGACTACGACTACGTAGTACGTACTCAGATAAACAGATAGACGCGCCTAACTTCTGTTGATTATTATCGCAGAAACAGAGCGTTTTTCTTCTTGTACATGCTGTGTACGCGTGATTGATGATTTGATTCCTTCCCCAAATCGCAAATTTTGACCATGCAGGTTTGACATATAACTAGTTCAACAACAAAATTCATTTGATATATACAAATAGAACTAGTACACATTTGACACACAATGACTAAACAGCGCCCAGTAAAACATTGAACACTGCGAATGACCACCACTGGCAGAGTGTACGCAATGTCAATTTCTGTACTTGAAGGCTAATCGAATCATAATGTGTCCTATCGAACGCGAAAATTGCACCAGTTTTCTACGGTACAAAATTTTCATAGACACATCAGAAGTTGATTTAAACATGCGCAATAAGTATTCCCTCGCCGTCCACAAAAGAATACAATTCTCGCTTCTTTTACTAAAGTTATATAAAAAAACTACTAACATTCATAATAGAAAATACGTATCATTAAATTACTTATAGAATATATTATCATAATAAATTTATCTGAAGACATAAGTGGTAGTACTATTTACTACAAATTTGGTCATACTTGAGCTAGTTTGACCAGCACAGATCCCATAATTGCATTCTTTTATGGACGAAAGGAGTAATTATTAACCACTAATTTGACCATGATTTTTTTAAATACAGATAGTGGTTTTGTGAACTCTGAATCAGAGTGGTCCTGTTGGTGCTGTGTGGAATGGAATCGTTGTTCGCCTAAACGGCCGTTGAAACGGTGTTTAAATAGTGAACAGAGACCAACTGTGTTGTTTACACAATAAACGGCCTATTAAACGGTTGACCATTTAAACGGTCAAAAAAGGGATTAAACGGTCTAAATAAAATGGAATTAAACACTATTATACGGGCTAAACGACCGTTTAACACACTGTTTAGGTGAACTCGGCCAGTTTGACATAATTGTTGCATACATAATGATGTATAATTAATTGTTTCTATAAATAAATCTGTATATTTTATTTGTTACATGCTTGAATATATATACATTTTTTTAGTGCATATATATATATGTTTTATAGAATATTGATATGTTACCGTATGATTATGTATATTTTGGTGATAAAATACAAAACCGTTTAGACCGTTTAACTCCATCTAAACAACGTTTAAACGGCTTAAACACTAAACAAAGGATGACCTACTGTTTACCCTTTAACGTTTACGATAACATTGAGTGGAATAGGCAAGTAATTAAGCCATAAGTTGTATACGGCAATGATGGATACTTAAAACCGTATCGCCAGGTTACAATCCTACAATAAAGCTATAGAGTTTTGAGAATTAAAGAATACTCATGATACTAATTCTTGGGGGGGAAAACATTCTTCCTCTATTTCAAATTAGTTGTCCTTTTCGATTTATCGTAACTCAAACATTTATCTCTTTAACCATGAATTCCTAGAATTCATATAATTTAATAACATACAAATTATATACTATGAAAGTATTTGTTGTAGTTATTTCATGGTGAGTCCAAAAACATAAACCATATACGATGTTCGAAATTAGTACACATGGAAAAACCGCATATGCTCTAATTACGTATCATACATTTTCTTATTCATTGACGGCATATCCTTCACCTCGGGTGTTACTAGAATGGGCTGAGTGTCACAACCACTTGCGGCCCTTAGATTGGGCGGCGCGACAGTGCCGGGCCGCCCAAATTAAGCTAAATAAGAAAATTAAGCTGAAGTTGAAGCGGGATTATCAGCGGTGGGCAGTGGCAGGTGTGCAGAAAAAACAGAGGAGGATGAGGCGGAGGAGGCAGCGGTCAACGTCATCATCAGTGGCGGACTCGGGATTTCAAACTTAGGTATTCCCATCTCAAAGAAAAATTTGACTAACAAGGTGACAAATTGTTCAAAATAAATATAGTACATACTTCTAATAAACAATGAGATGTTAACAACAATTATGCGAAGAAAATTACAATCGCTGCTTTAGGTGTTGTGAAGGTTATATTTCTCTAGAGCTACAATATGATAACAGTCATGTCATGCCAATACTTTTCAATCCTCTTTCTTATATGCAAATTTCTAAGCCCTCTATTCAGAAAAGCATGATTCACATTAGCAGCTGGCTATTGCGTGAATGTGCAACTAGTGGAGGCTACCATCTAGTATGTCCTAGCAGCTATTTCCCAAGAGATTCCCAATCATCAATTAATTTCTTCTTCATTTTTACTACTACCTTCATAAAAACAAACACACCACCAAATGGATTTCCAATCATCAATTGATTTCTTCTTCATTTTTACTACTACCTTCATACCTTCATAAAAAAAAACACACCACGCTGATGCCAGCACTATATTTGCGCAAGAACCTTGCCTGGCGCGGCCGTGCGTGATGCCCCGTGGCTACGTGGCGCGGTCAGATGGGTCGGCGGCCATCACCGATGGGTGATTTGGGGATGGATTGAGAGAGAGAAAAAAAAGACGTATCTGCAGGAGACAAGGAGAGGACCACAGGAAAACTTGGAACAGATCGACGTCACAACGGGTGCATCGTGTCGAGCATCCTCTAGGGCTCTAGGCCGAGCAAGGAGGGAGATTGATTAACGGTGTGGCAGTTGACGTATGGGTCAGGAATTGATGGTCTTTTTGAGTTTTAGACTAAAAAATGTACATAGGAAATATAGGCCAATTATAATATACACATGTTTTTGCCAAAAATTATGGTATTTCTGGAAATACCCAGGCATTCATACCGGGTCTGTCAGTATTGTCGCATCCGTGTCGTCAATAACCATGATACGCGTAGCCAACGCTGTAGGCGGCGGCAGAGTGCGCGCAATCAGGCTACAGACGTAGCGCGTAATTTATCCGGTTATGTAAGGAAGAATAAGTCAGCAAATAATCAGAATTTCGTGGTGGGTGACACCGTATCCCGTTTTCTAATGGGAGTATGTACTGTATTGTACAGTGTGGATCCGATTACGCTATAACCGATAATTGGTTTATACTCTCATAAATCGCGCATAGTTTTAGTCTAGGAGTCATGAGAAGTTGCGTGCCATTGAAGTTTACCACGTATAAATTCCTGCAGGGATTCGTGCAATTCACATATTTACCGTACCGATGAAAACGAAATCCATTCTGTGGATAAACCGCTCAGCTTCTCAAATGACTCCAGACACTAGACAGTGGAGTGTCAGAGCGCTATCCATCGCGCCATGGCCGTCTCCTGCCCGACGCCGCCTCGCTTCCACCTCTCCCTCCATCTCCAAAACCCCACCCCGAGTCCCTCGCCTACCCGCAGCAAGCCCCGCCCTGCTCCGACCACCGAGACGCTCCGCCGCCGCCTCCTTCGCCGGGGCGTCTCCCCTACCCCCAAGATCCTCCACGCCCTTCGGAAGAAGGAGGCACTCAAGGCGCTCCGCCGCGCCAGGAAGGACACCGAGGCTGCCGCAGCCGCGGCGGCGGCGGCGGCACTGCACCCGCGCGACGGGGCGCTTGCGTTGGTGGAGGAGGACGAGGAGGAAACCCGCTTCCGCGCGGCCGCCGCGGAGTACCGCGCGCTCGTGGGGCGGCCCTGGGACGGCGCCGCCCGCGGCTCGGCGCCCCCGCGCGGCGGCGACGAGGAGGGGGAGGGGCTCGAGGGATTGAGGGAGATGCTCGTGGCCAGGAGGGGCGACGGGTTCCGTTGGTTACTGGACGACGACATCGAGGCCGAGGCAGCGGAGCGGAAGCAGCAGAAGCGTCCCGGCACCGGCTGGGATGCGGACCCCAGGGAGGAAGAGATGAGGATTCAGTTACTTATCAGCAGGTATTTCTGCTCTTGCTATGTTAAGCTTTCTGTGATCACACCCTGCTTAGATAGCCATAGACTCACACTAGCAAAAACATAAAGATAAGAGAATTGGTCGGGCTACATGTAGACTCCCTGAGACTGTTAATAACTACTCTCTCTGTCCCTAAATAACTGTCTTTCTCACTTCCTGAGAAAATTTTTTGTTTAATTTTGTATTAAAAAATATTATTATTTATGGTACATAATTAGTATCATTGGAAAGATCTTTTCGTCTAGTTTTTTAACAAATTTATTTGAAGATTCAAATGTTGCACATATTTTCTACAAATCGAGTCAAACTCGTGGCACGCACACCAACGACGACACTTAAATAGGGACGGAGGGAGTACTTCATAATGGATAGACATGAAAATATCATAATGTTCATAGTGAAAAACTGGAGAAAGGATTGAACATTCACCTGTAAAGAATTATGTGAAAATGAATACTCCTAGTCACTAAATTCAGGTTCATGTGAGATTTATAAGTTCTACCTTAACATTTTGAAGACAAATGGATGCAAAACTATATTGATGGACTACATAAAAATAATAGCATTAGATTTTCCCCCATTCTTATTGTATTTACTAGCACACTAGTACAAAATACATTGTTGCATCAAATCTTCTAAAGAATAAAAAAACATTCTATATTTTGTAAACTGTAATGTTAGTAATTGGCCCCAAAAATCCAAAATAACACTTTGCTTCACCATATAAAGGGAAGGCGTTAGTTTACTGTTTTTTTCATAGTAAGTATCTTTCATCTAGTAAGTGTTTACATAAGATCTTGTGAGGTTGAATTTATGTTTCCTCGTAACACCGTAATTTTCTCTGTATTATTCTAGGTTTCAGTTAAATAAATTGTTTATTGTTAATGGTCTTATACACTCAGAAGTATATACTATAAAGGACGACAAAATTTTCGTACATCTTACGGGTTACTCTTACCCCTCTAACACCGTCGGATTTTATGATGACGATCGAACGCTCTAGATTAATCTAAAGAGTCCAAGTTGACTGTATTACTCCTACATCGTCGGATTTTATGATGATCTAACGCTCTAGATTAATCTAAAGAGTCAATGTTGACTACATCATTGATTAAGTAATTTTTTTAAAACACGTGCCTGTGGCACGTGCCCTTCTGCTATATAACAAATGATTGAATAAACAAAATTTTCTCGTTAGGCTGAATGAAGAATTTTTAAGTTTCCGTGATTGGAGACTTAGCAGAATGATGAAAAAAGCTGACCTCGTATATAATGAAGATAATCTACTAAGAATACTAGATGGGCTTGAAGCACGAGGCAACTGGAGGCAGGCTCTAGCTGTTACTGAGTGGGTGTATAATGAAAATAGCTACAGGCATCGGAAAAGCAGGTAGTTTCATTTTTCTTATGCCCATTTATTCACGTAGTTTCATTTTCTTCAATTTTTTCATGTCTTGCTTCCCTACTGTCATGTGTAGCATATCTAACAAACATTGTTGTTGTACATTGATACTTCATATGACTTACATGATTTTTATATATCTAGATTTGTGTATACAAAACTGCTCTCGATCCTTGGGAAATCATTGAGGGCAACTGAAGCACTTCGAGTTTTCACCATCATGCGGGTAGAGACCTTTTCCTGTTAACTTGTTCCTGCATCCAGAAAATAGAAACCTGTTGGCTTAAATAATTTATTTTGCTTCGTAATTTACATTAGGGAGATGCTCAAATATACCCTGATATGCCTGCATACCATAGTATTGCTGTTACACTTGGTCGAGCTGGTGTTTTGAAGGAGTTAATCAAGATTATTGAGTATATGAGACAAAAGCCCTCAAAGAGAGTAATGAAGATGCGGCGCAAGGATTGGGATCCTTCCTTGGAACCAGATGTACTAGTTTATAATTCGGTGAGGATTGCCTCTTGCCCTTTGTTTTCTTTCATTTTTACCTAATTCTTTCTTTGCAGCAATATTTGTCTTAAAAAATATTTCATTTCCCTTGTTGCAGGTACTTAATGCTTGTGTTCTATCACAGCAATGGAAGGGGGTATTTTGGGTGTTTCAACAAATGAGAAATAATGGTTTACAACCTACAGGAGCAACATTTGGTTTGGCCATGGAAGTAAGCTTCAGTTTTAATACAATTTGGAAGCATTCTATCATGCTTGTTAGTTGTACTGCATCGTTGGGGATCATGGTTTGAGTTTATAACGAGGATAGCTTCAGCAGTTTCTATGTCTACCTTGTTTTAAATTGGTATCAATGTGCTTATCCTTTTAGTTGTGATAGATCTCGCACTGGCAATTTTTGTTTTACTTACTTGTTGGTTTAGCTTGGCCTGCCTCTTTATGGAAGCTAACTTAGAGCAGTATAGAATTCTATCTTATTTTATATTTTATTTCAAACCATTTAAGATATGTAGATGGTTTAGAAGTTCTGTACTAGCATTCTCCAGCAGATTGAGAATAACAATCCCCTTTCCCTATAATGATCAATAAAGGGGATTGAAAGGGAAGAACACAGCTCCAGCAGATCCCCTTTCTCAATCCCCTTCCCCTATATTTTTTTTCTCAATCCCCTTTCTCCCCCTACATCTCCCCTTTCTTTTCTCAACCAGCCTCTTCCTTTTCTCAATCCCTTTTCTTTTTCCTGTCCCTCCTGTACGATGGCTGGCACGCGAGCACTCCACACCGCCCGATCTCCTCTGCAGGAACTCGTCTCCCTCTGCTGGCTTCGGCGTGCCACCTCCTGCAGGTCCGGCATGCCGCCGCCCCCATGCCGTGCCGGCCGGGCCGTCTCCTCCCAGGGCACCGCCGTGTTCACCCGCCGGCCGTGCCCCGCGCCACCGTGTCCGGCCCGCCGGCCGTGCCCTGTGCCGCTGCGTCCTCCCGGTCGGCCGTGCGCCGCACCGCCGCATCCGCCCGCCTAGCCGCGCTGTGCCGCCACGTCTGGCCCGCCCGGCTGTGCCCCGCGCTGTTGCGTCCGCATGCCCGGCCTAGCCACGCGCCGCCGCAACCGGCCATCTTGGCCCCGAGAAGAGAGGAAGGGAGGATGCGAGAAGAGAGGGAATTGACTGGTGGCCCTAATGTGTCAGGAAGGGAAAGGGGAATTAGAGAAAGGGATCTGCTGCAGCACCAATCTCCTTTCTTCCCAAAACGTGTTTTCTCAACCCCCCTTAGCCCATATAGGGGATTTGGTTTTTCTCAATCTGCTAGAGATGCTCATATGCACTTGTCTTCTCCAATATTTATTTATCTTAATCTAAAGTTAATCTTCTTTGCCATATGTGCCTCTCTTTATCTGATATCCTGGTACATTTCAGAACAGTTTGCCAAGATATTCCTAATGCAATATCCTGTCCAGTAAAATCTACTCTCAAGTAAAACAACCAATATGACATTGGACTCAAATGAACAAATATAAGGGCGTTTCTTCTTTAGAGCTAAGTTTATATGGTAATGTGTTGTGGTATCTTACCATACTTATTAAAGCTACCATTTGAAGGTCATGCTCAAAGCCAAGAAATATGAGTTTGTCAAGAAGTTCTATGATAAGATGCAGAAAAATGGGGTACCTCCAAGAGCAATAACTTACAAAGGTAATATTACATAATCATAATTTGATATAAATTTTTTACATAGATATTGATAACCAGTATAATTTGTGCATAATAGTGCTTGTAAGAGCTTTCTGGGAACAGGGTAAGATTAATGAAGCAGTTGAAGCAGTCAATGACATGGAACAAAGGGGAGTTGTTGGAGCTGCAAGTGTTTACTATGAACTAGCATGCTGTCTCTGCAATAATGGAAGGTGGAGAGATGCTTTGTTACAGGTTTGTAACTGTTATGCTACACATTTGTTTGTCATGCTATGTTTTATGCCACTCCTTTTCTTTAAGAACCATCATTTTTAGCCAATATTTACTTCATAAACTTTCACGAACCTTCTGCTGATACAGAAGTCTCACTAGGGTAAGATTTAATTATCAGTAATTTCCATGTGAAGGAAGTCCAGTTTTGTTCCTTAACTTTTATCCAAATCCAATTGACATTAAAATCCTAATGTCTTCAAATCTTTGCCCTCTAATGTGGATACCAGATCAAATAACCCTTGTGTTCAAACTTCTATTGTACTGCCCTACATGGCTGCCTAGTTGTATTTTTTTTTTCTTTCTGGCAGTATAAGCTAATATGGGTCCACAAATTTTCTCTTCTCTTCCCTCTTTTTTCCCTTCATATATCCCTATTTTTTTAGATAATGGAATAAACTAACATTCCATCCTCTGCATCTGCAATGTATATGTTCATTATTACAAAGTTTCAGCATACGGCAGACTTTACAACAATAGCAAAGGAAAAGCCTTAAGAACTGCAAATCCTAGTCCTTACCTCTGTCTTGCTTCGCCATCATTTAGTTCAATTTAAGATCCAATTTCCCTATCCTTATTCTTTGCCTTGCTCTGTGTGTGTTCATGTCGAAGGTAGATGTGTGGATATGTATGATGCCTTATGTGTTAGGTATGTGCATCATAATTATGACTGCTCTTTCTAGCTTATACTGATCGGAAGCCAAATACAATAAAGTTCAGTGTTATTTTTCTGCACAGGGGCTTAATTGCACTCATTCTGAACACTTGGAAGATGAGTCCTCTGATTTAAAATTTATATATGCTTGTGTGGGAAATGGCCAACCTTGTTATCTATCAAAATCATTAATGTTATGGGGAATAGTTATCTTGATTCTTTCCACTTACAGAATTTAATATTTAGTGTTACAGGGAGGGGAATCTTGATTCTTTCCAGTTACATAATTTAATATTTGGTTCTACAGGGGCATTGCAGTATTAATTCTGACCACTTGCGTTACATATTATTTAGTGGGATTAAAATCATCTTTTAGCATTTAGCTGTTCGTATTGTGTTTTCACAGTTTTCTTCATTATAGCCTAATTATTGCACCCTTTTATTTACTGAATTAACATAAGAATTATTTTGCTGTGGCAATGATCACATCACACTTTATCACTTGGTTAGGTCCCATTTATATACAAGTAAGGAACCTATACAGATGAAATGTGTTTATTAAGATACCTTTTCCTTTCAGGTTGACAAGCTGAAACAGCTTCCCCTCACCAAACCACTGGAGTACACATTTACTGGAATGATCTTGGCCTCATTTAATGGTGGATATATCTATGAATGTATTTCGATATTTGAGTCAATGAAGGACTACTGCACACCAAATATTGGGACTGTAAACGTCATGTTAAAAGTTTATGGACGTTGTGACATGTTTGGGAAGGCAAAGGATTTGTTTGAAACAACAAAGGCTTCTTTCTCAAACTCTCAGACATATGTCCCTGAGCATCCATCACTTTCAGCGGATGCCTATACATACAGCTCTATGCTTGAAACATCTGCTTCTGCTCAACAGTGGGAGTACTTTGAATATGTGTATAAAGAGATGGCTCTGTCTCATCACCATCTAGACCAAAGCAAATATTCATGGTTACTCATCAAGGCATGTAGAGCTGGAAAGGTAGTGGCTGTTGCGTATCTCAAAATATATTTGAAATACATAATTGTTATTTCAATTATTGAAGTAGATGGCTGTTCTATGGAGAGCTACAATCAATTTTATGCAAATCTTTTCTTTAGAGTTCATTTAACATATACAAAGTTATGCTCTCCATGGAGTTTCTGTTCAACTGATATCTGATTGTTATAATCCGTGTTCACTAAATTTTCTACCAAATAACGGAGCATTTCTACCATTCATCCAAGGGAAAGCGTCATGTTCAGTGTGACCCTGGTACCTGCATCATTATCATCATGACATCATCTTTGGAGTTTTCTATAATGTATTCAACTGAAAGGAGATATGTTAAATGCTTATAACTTCATGCAAAAGTAGTTGTGAGTTTCTTCTATTCTAAGAGTGGCAAAAAACTGGGATTAATTGTTCTCTTTATGATTTCATGTGCAGTCATATTTGCTGGAGCATGCGCTCGATTTAATACTTGAAAGAGGAGCAATCCCTGATGTACGGTTGATTGTTGAATTGATATGCCAGTCTATTGCGCAAAACGATTATGGAAGGGTTCTGCAGTTCTTGAATGTTATGACTGAGGCTTCAATCAAAATCAGTGAAGTGGAGTGGACCAAAATACTGCAGCAAAATGTGCATCAATTCAGTGTTGATGCTCTTCCTGACCTTATAGAATACCTTAGTAGCAGTGGTATTATCAATGCAGATCCTGCACTTAGTTTAGTAAGAGCACTGCAGTCCCAATGCCAGACAATTTCAATCAGGGACACACACTTGCTGGTAGATGGTACCAGCACTCAACTGTGTGAATGCTCATTAGTAGAGAATGGAGGCAAACATTCAAGTAGCAATCTGACAGAACATGATCAGCTGGGTGACACTCGCAAGAACTTGTGCACTAATGAGCATCTTGATGTGCCTGATTCCGATGAAGATATCCCTCAATTAGGTGTTGCTGCTGTCATGAGCAGGGACGTTTCATTAAGCCGCCCACGATTGGAAAGCATACATGGGCAATGTGACCTTGGGCATTGGGGTACACAGGTATCGGCAATTGATGAAGTACTTGATTCCTTGAGTTCTTATAGTGACAGTTCATACAGAGAGGTGCCATCAGCATCAGAAATTCTTGAATTATGGGAGCAGGAGAGGATAAATGACATGTTTGGTCATAAAGCAGAAAGCAGAACCACTCTTCTTAGAGGATCATGAAATGCTGGAAGATATTATTTGATATGGACAGAAATTATTGCATCGATTACTGGCAGTGGCAGGTGCTCGAAGGTTGAAGTCGCATCAACTGTGGCTGCAATCTTATTGCCTGAATCGTCATCAGGAGTCACACTGTGAAAAAGCAGCAGAGAGGTGTAGATATATATGGAGTACTTCTGAATTCAGCGCCAATGAATGTTGTTGTCAGAAACACTAACTTTGGAAAAAAAAAATACTATACCAAAACAGGTTCGGTTCACTTAAACCTGACTTCCTATCTACTAGACTACTACATCTCTCACTTTTCTGTACACATCTTACTTATCTGTAACTCACTTTTGTTAGGGTGGTTTGATCGATACCGCTGGCTGATGAGCAGAGTAAAAAGTTTGGAGAAATGCTCTTCCAGCCATATTTCTTGCAAAATTGCACCAGGGAACATGTGGCCGCTGTCTTCCCCAGTCTGCGGTGCAAAGGTTGTTGTAGAAACAAGTAGATTTCATTCAGACTGTTAGCATGGGCTATTAAGGGGGCTATTAGGGCCGGCCACATGGGCCTCACGCCTAAGCCTAGGCGGCTGGGTTTTGATATGGTAGATTACAGAATTGGCAAGGATCTCCGTTGATTGGGTGTTTTCTATAAACCCTAGATCGATCCTTGCCTATATATTGTACACCTCTTGTACCTCAATAATCAATCCATTATTTTCCCTAGCCAATATCTCTTTCATGGTATCATGAGTCTGGGATTCTCCTCGGATTTCTCTTCTTCCGCTGCCCTAGCGCGCTGCGCGCTGGCCTCTGTCGTGCCGCGCCCGCGCGCTGGCCTTCTGCCGCGTAGCGCCCACGTCCCCGAAGGCCACCGACCCCAAGGCGGCTGCCACCGACGGCGTCCTCACCGACTCCTCCGACGGCGCCTTTGTCCAGCAGGATGAGATCGCCTGCCGGCTTGCCCAGGAGAAGGCCAGCGCCTTCGCCAAGGAGCGCCAGGAGGCCTACGACGCGACCCTCGCCCGCGCCGTCGCCGCTGAAGAGGAAGCCACGGCCGCCGCCGCCGCTCGAGATGCTGCCGCGTCGCGCCTCGCTTCTACCCAGGCGCGCGCGGTCCAGGAACGCGTGGCAGCCGCCGCAGCCATCGCCGTTCTTCAACCCTCCAAGCCGGAGACCTCCTTCACGTCTCCTGCATCGGTGCCCGGCGACTTGCACGCCGCCATGCTTCTCCAGGAGGCCGCTGCCCTCCTGAACCTTCACGCCCAGGCTGTTGCCGTCTCTAACATTCGCATTCTCGTCCCCATCGTCCTCGACGTCGACTCGGGTAACTTTGGCCGCTGGCGTGATCAATTCTTGCTGACCCTCGGCAAGTTTTCTCTCCAGGATCACGTTCGCCTCGACGCCCCAGTCCCCTCACCGGACTGGGACCGGATGGACTGCGTAGTCCAATCCTGGATCCTCGGCACCCTCTCCGACGACCTCGTGGAGATCATCTCCTCCCAGGGCTCCACGGCCAGGGACGCTTGGCTCGCCATCGAGTCCCAGTTCCTCGGCAACCGGGAGATACGTGCCATCCAGCTCGAGACGCGCTTCCGCAACTTCGTCCAAGGCGATCTCTCTGTCGCTGAGTACTGTCGCCGCCTCAAGAAGATGGCTGACGATCTCGGCGCCCTCGGGGAAGTCGTCACTGACCGTACGCTCGTCCTCAACGTCATCCGAGGCCTCAACGAGCGCTTCACCCACGTCATCACCCACGTCAGTGCCTTGCTTCGTCGCGCCTAGCCCTTCCCCCCCCTTCCTCGACGCCCGCGACGACCTCATCCTGGAGGAACTCACGCTGGAGAACCGGCAGCCCTCCACGGCTGCCGCCCTTGCCGCCACCACCACCAAGTCCTCTCAACCGTCCCCACAGCAGTCTGGATCCAACTCGGGGGGGCGGGGGGCAGGGGACTGGCCACAAAGAACAACAACAGACGCCACAGCAAACGCGGCAGCGGCGGCAATGGAGGGCCGCCCAATGGCCAGCATACACCAGCCGGCGGCCAGCAGCAACACCAGGGCGGTGCGCCCCAGCAACAGGTGCAGCCCGCCGCCAAGGGTGTCGCGCCACCGGCCAACTCGTGGCCGTCCGTCTACAACCCGTGGACATGCACCATCCACATGTGGCCTGGCGCCCGTCCCTCAGCCACGCCACCAGCAGCAGGCCTTCGTTGCGCAGCAGCAGCCCTTCGTCGCGCAGCAGCCTCTTGCACTCCCTGCGCCGTCCGAGGGGGCTGGCCAGTGGGTGCACACAGGGTTCTACAACCCTATGGCCGGCCTGCCCTCCTGGGACACACAATCGCTGGCTTCTGCCTTCAGCATGGCGACGCTGAACCAGCCACCGACCTCCGAATGGTACTTCGACTCAGGTGCTACTTCCCCCATGACTTTCTCTTCCTGTCATTGGTATCCTACTCCTTCATCCATTATTGTCGGTAATGGTTCCATGCTTCCTGTCATTGGTACTAGTTCTACTGAATTACCTCATTTTTTGTTTCTTAGTAATATCCATGTGTCTCCACAAATTATTAAGAATCTCATCTCAGTTCGCCAGTTTACTATCGATAATAATTGCTCTGTGTGAAGGATCTGCAAACTCGGAACATGATGGTCAGGTGCAATAGCTCCGGGGCCCTGTACCCCTTGCGCCTTCCTCCAGCACACTCCCTTGTCGCCAAGGCCGCCTCTCCCCTGTGGCGTCGTCGTCTCGGCCATCCTGGCCATGAAGCTCTGTCCAAGCTTGCGTCTAGTGTCTCCAGTCATATAGAGGATTGTTCCACCTTGTGTCATGCTTGTCAGTTAGGGCGTCATGTTCGATTGCCCTTTCCTTCATCTACTTCTCGTGCATCTAATAAGTTTGATCTCATACATTGTGATCTATGGACATCTCCAGTCGTCAGTGTGTCTCGTTATAAATATTATTTGGTCATTCTTGATGATTGCATGCATTACTTGTGGACTTTTCCTCTCCGTGTTAAATCTGACACTTTCAGCACGCTCGCCAACTTCATTGCTCATGTCTCCACCCAGTTTGGCGCACATGTGAAGGCCGTTCAGTGCGACAACGGGCGAGTTTGACAAATCCAGCGCCCGTACCTTCTTCCTCACCCGCGGCATTCACCTTCGCATGTCCTGCCCCTACAGACCGCCTCAAAACGGTAAAGCTGAACGCATCATTCGGTCGATCAATAATGTCGTTCACTCCCTGCTGTTTCAGGCCTCCATGCCTCCCTCCTACTGGATCGAGGCACTCTCCACCGCGACGGTTCTCCTTAACATCTTGCCTACCAAGACCCTTGCTTTCTCTACGCCGCATCTTGCTTTGCACGGCACACCGCCGGCGTATGATCACTTACGGGTCTTTGGGTGCATGTGTTACCCGAATCTCTCCGCCACAGCTCCTCATAAACTCGCCCCTAGGTCCGTCATGTGTGTCTTCCTTGGCTATTCCGACCATCACAAAGGATACCGCTGTCTTGACCTTTCTTCCAATCGCATCATCATTTCGAGGCATGTCATCTTTGATGAAACTGCCTTCCCATTTGCTGATCGCGATGGACCATGTTCTCCTGCAGCATTTGAGTTTCTTGATGCTCCTGACGCTGTGCCTGCTCCTTTTGGACCATTGCACAAGTTTTTGCCTACAGGAACTCCTTCGGTCGCCACCAGCACGTCGTCCTCCGCCGCAGGCCCGTCTGCGCCTGTGCCTGAGGACCCTGCCAGGACGCCCACGCCCGTGCCCGCGCTCTACGTCCCACCCGGATGCCGCGTGCCCTCGACGTCCACGACGCCGTCCTCTGCCGCGCCACACGCGGCCCCGATGCCGTCCTCTCCCGCGCCACGCGCGGCCACGACGCCATCGTCCTCGCCTGCAGCGTCCCCTTCGTGCTCCTACATCTCGCCAGCGCTTCACGCTGCTTCGATGATGTCACCTAGCGCCAGCACGCGCGGCCCGCCACCAGGATTCCCACCTCTCCAGGCACCGACACGAGTCATCACCAACGTCTACTCGCGTCGGGAACGTCCACCACAACCGCTCCCGTCGACGCCTTCGGCTTCTGCACCAGCGCCACCACCACCGCCTCCAGCGCCGCTGCCCAAGGGTGCTGTCGCTGTACCACCAGTGACAAATCAGCACTCCATCGCCCGGGCTTCCCTGCTCACCCAGATTTTGTTTGTCGGCTCAACAAGTCTCTCTACGGGTTGAAGCAGGCTCCTCGCGCATGGTTCAGCCGGTTCGCCACATATTTGCTGTCCCTTGGGTTTACTGAAGCCCGGTCCGACACTTCGCTCTTCGTCTTTCGGCGTGGATCTGACACTGCCTATCTGCTGCTTTATGTTGATGACATCGTCCTCACCGCCTCCTCGACCACACTCCTGCGCCGGATCATCTCGGCCCTACAACAGGAGTTCTCTATAAAGGATCTCAGTGTGTTAAATCATTTTCTTGGCATGAATGTTCAGCCCTCAGGCGATGGTCTTCTCTTGTCCTAGACCGCGCCGGCATGTCAGAGTGCAAGCCCTGTCTGACTCCGGTTGACACCAACCCCAAGGTTGCCGCTACAGATGGTGCGCCCGTATCCGACGCCTCGGACTTTCGTAGCCTTGCTGATGCTCTACAGTGGTTGACTTTCACTCGACCGGATATTGCTTATGCTGTGCAGCAGGTCTGTCTACACATGCATGATCCCAGAGAGCCCCATCTCGCTGCATTGAAGCGGATTCTTCGGTACATTCGCGACACTCTTGACCTTGGCCTTCTGCTGCGACCGTCTTCAGCTACTGATCTTGTCGTCTAAACTGATGCTGATTGGGCTGGTTGTCCAGATACACGCAAGTCCACCTCGGGCTATGCTGTGTTCCTTGGTGACAACCTCATCTACTGGTCCTCCAAGCGTCAGAACACCGTCTCCAGGTCGAGTGCTGAAGCCGAGTATCGCGCTATGGCTAATGGAGTCGCCGAAGCCACATGGCTGCGCCAGCTCCTCCTGGAGCTTCACGCCCCTCTTTGTCGTGCTACGCCGGTGTATTGTGATAACATCAGTGCTGTCTACATGACCTCCAATCCCGTTCAGCATCAACGCACCAAGCACATTGAGATAGATCTTCACTTCGTCCGAGAACGGGTGGCTGTTGGTGATCTGCGTGTTCTTCGTGTTCCGGCGACGTCACAATATGCCGACATCTTCACCAAAGGCCTCCCATCCTCGGTCTTCACCAAATTCAGGACCAGTCTGAACGTGCGCAGTGGCTGACGATCCGACTGCGGGGGGTGTTAGCATGGGCTATTAAGGGGGCTATTAGGGCCGGCCACATGGGCCTCACGCCTAAGCCTAGGCGGCTGGGTTTTGATATGGTTGATTACAGAATAGGCAAGGATCTCCGTTGATTGGGTGTTTTCTATAAACCCTAGATCGATCATTGCCTATATATTGTACACCTCTTGTACCTCAATAATCAATCCATTATTTTCCCTAGCCAATATCTCTTTCACAGACACAGAGCTCCCAGAGAACTGTGCAAACGAAGCCCACGCATCCGTATATGCATGGTCGCGCGGTGGAGGCGGCGGTGTCGGCGTGGAGGATGAGTCGGGACTCCAGAAGCTGATGCGTCTAGTTTTTTTTTTTTTTTTTTTTTTTTTTTTTTTTTTTTTTTTTTTTACTGTAATGCTCTCTCCCGGCCGTCCGACGGGAGCAATATTTCGGACGGACTCCCCCACGCGTCCGGCTCCAACGACACACCTCGTGTATCCCTTCACCACGTCGCGGAGTGTCTTCCCTGTCCTGCCTCCACCACGGCATCTCCTGCTGTCCTGCAGCCTGGGTCGTGGTCCGCTCGCCGCCGCGTACCCCTCAAAGCCATAGCTATGAACCTCATGCCGCACACATATGCCCCTGCATTGCCGGCAGGCACTCAGCTGCTTCAATTGTGCAGCAGCATCCGAGTAGCAAGGAAACGGGGAGCCGAATCCCATTTGCAAAGTGATAGAGGCTCGATCCTAGCGGCATGGTAAGCTGGTGATGAGGAGATCGATCCAAGCACCAAAGTGATACGAGGAGCTAGATCCAGGTGACTTGAGGGGGCTAGCAGCTCGATCCCACCAAGGGGGTATCAATTTAGGCAGAGCTAGATCTCGAGCATAAGGTCAGAGCATTGCTGTAACCTATACGTGATTCTGGGTGAGTTTAGCTTTTTCAATGTTGCAACAGATGATTTAAGATGTTACAATAAATGTTTTATGATGTTGTAATGTATGATTTGGGATGTTGAAATTAGCAATTTTAGATGTTGCAACAGGTCATTAGGATTGTTGAAATGAACAAACTAAGATGTTGCAGCATGTTAATTTGTTGGATTAGCTTTTATTTGATGTTGCATATGGTGTTTTTTTTATGTTGTAACATGTGTTTCGAGATGTTGCAATAACAATTTTTGAATGTTTCACATGATGTTATGATTTTGGGGGAGCTAAACTCGGTTTTGTATGATTTGAGTTTCCCCCTGCTATTCTCCCCTGAGATTCATGAAGGAGTCGAGTTTTCTCACTAAGTCCATCAGAAGCATTCGCTCGAGCTCGAGCGGCCAAACGTGGAAGACACAGAGAAAGAAACAAGAACCAGGTCGATGTTGCATGCAACATTGAGTGAATGTTTCGGCGGGAATTATTCTGGTTTCAGTCCAACGGCTGATGGCAGCTCCATCGGATTATATTGCCCCGTCCGATGCTAGCAGCGCCGTTTTTTTTTTATTTTTTTAAGGAAAACTGATGCGTGTAGATGGAATCGCTTTCTGTTATTTCTACCGTGAATGTTTCCGCACTTTGCAATGGGACAGAATCTTTCATTTCCAATTCATTGGTGGGCCAAACAAGACGGGCCGGAAACCGATTCCAATTCGGCCTGTTTTCATTTATCCAAACCGATTCCAATGAAGAGAAAAGAAAGAACAAAGTGCTAAAGAGTTGGGAATTGCTTGAAGATGCCATATTAGTAATGCTGACGCACACATAACATTAGACGACGCATTTGGCGATATCAGCTACCATGACGGTCCTGCTAGAGGAACGATTTTGCTTCATATTATAGTAGAAGATGAATGGAATACATCTAAAGAATGGCTTTCTTTTAACACCCCAAAAATTTTATATCAGAGACATTAGGATCATTGGTACATATACAACTGATTGTTTTAACTAGGTGAAGTTATTGGCAGGAAAATCAGGAGCATAATCAACATATTTAACTAGAAGGTAATTTGGTTTATACTTAAAGAGGACGCCACGATTCCTTTTACATACTGTCACTCTGATTCAATGCATTAAGTCTCCATCTCTCAACCATGCGGTTGATATGACTTAAAAAGTGCTGGTCTCCATCTTCGATTTGCAACACCTCAAGGACCTTGCAATTTTCAGCGAAGAACTTGGCGAGGCAAACCTCGAAACAATTCAGCCTCTTCAACTCAAACTGCAGCTTCACATATTTGAGGTGACTCTGCAGGCAACTGAACCGACAGCCAGTTAACCCAGGAAGATCTGGTACACTGGATGAATCGTCACCATCACCCTCGACCATTAGAGCAATCTCCTTTGATTCTCGCTTGTTGAACAGATCCACAGACACATCAAATTCAGGTCGGGCATCAGTTTCATTCCTTCTCCTCCAGGAATAAGCCTCACTGAACCGAAGCCGGCAATGACGGATCACCGGGCACTGACGAAGCAGGGTCGCGATCGCCGCTGCTGAATCCTTTCTGCAGTCAGGGTCCTGCGGCACTTCGAGCTCTAAACGTTCTAGCCCGTGCAACACAGGCAAGGGCTCATCCAGTTCGCCCTTGTCCGCGACAAGGTGCTCCATGTGGAGCAACTGCAGCTTCTAAGGCCTTGGTGCCGCGAAAGATGCCGAGGAATTTCCAGAGGAAGCTGGACAATAATTTGCGGTCCTTCTCCCCGGGACGGGTGTACACATTATTCAAGTCCAAGTTGACCTCCATCAGGTTCGTCATGGCGGATTTCATGCAGAACTCCCCCGACCAGTATCTCCCGCTGTAGCTGAAGCTGCGCAGGCGCGGCGCGTAGACTTCGACGTGGAGGTTGTGGGCCCAAGGCAAGAACTCCTGGCGCAGGACCAGCTTCACCTTGTCGTTGGGAAAGCGGAAGCCGACGCGGATCTCGTCGAGCTCGCGCAGAGACGGCTCTGCGAGCAGGTACTGGAGGCGGTTGTAGTCGTCGTTCCTGTACCAGCCTCTGGTTTCGATTCCGAGAGCCGCGTCGCACGATTTCTCGGAGTTCGCCTCCATGAACAGCGAGAGCCTCCGAGCGGGCGATGTCGTCGTCTCGGCGAGCGCGTCGTAGGCGTCGGCGAAGAGCCGCTCGCCGTCGATTGCGTCGTCGCCGTAGTAGGAGTAGGTCTGCCTGCGGTAGGAGGTGGAGTGGAGTCGAGGTTGATGGTTCCCGTGCGGGCGTGCGGAGCCACAGCGGGAGCACGGCGGTGCGCGCGGCGTCCCTGACGGGGAGGAAGGAGATAACGTGCACCAGCTGCTCGTCGCGGACGTCCGCGAAACGATCGGCGGCGGCGGCGGCGGCGGCCATCTTGTATTGTGTAGATGTAAGTAGGGTTGCACGAACGAAGGTGGAGGAGATACTTATTGCCACATTACGCGTATTAACGATCTTTCCGTGTCATTAACGGATCCAGATTAGCCCACAATCTTGAGGTCATCCAGAATTCCAGATTAGCGCACTCGACTTCAGCCCGTGGGCTTCGTTTTACATTTCAGCCCATTTGTTACGCTGAGGTCTAGGAATCACTCGGTGCTCATCTCGCATCCATCAGTTAGCTCTTACAAACGGCCTTACTTCACCTCTTGACTTGGGAGTGAGAGGATTGGGGAGATGATGACCAAGCTCCTCTTTGTCTTAATCCAAGTCCCCCCCTAGGCTACAGCAAAAGGACAGTACACGCAGCGAAGAACTTGTTTCGCTTTGTTCAAAACAGAGCAGAAGACTTGGAGTTGCCTAAAGAAGTAATCAAGTTCAAGACTCAGAGCTTCGATGCATAACCTAGAACGGCGCGGGCAATTCTATCATCAACCTTACCCCTCTATAGTTCTTCACACTTGGTATCTCGAGGTGCGAGTTGATGCAAAAATGTCATCAACCGTGACATCAAATTGTTCCAACAGTGAGGCATCATCAACCCCTACAAAGTTTATTTTTCGAAAGGCAAAACAGTTTGCTCTAACGCTCCTAGTGAAGGTTGAAAAACATATCTTATTCAGAGTAATATTATACATGGCATAATTCATGTTTTCAACTACATCAAGCATACACAATTGTATCCTTACCCAAAGAATCAACTCTCTCGGAAATGGACGTGATTTCAGAAAATACAGGAGGCTTTTCTCTCCTTGGGCTATGGTCAGCTCGAGCACCCTTAAGCTCGGCATGAGTGAGTGCTCCTATGCAACAAAAGCAGTTTTAGAGGACAATACAGTGACAAAAAAAAGATATCACAAGGGGTAATCATCATGGTATATCAGTATATGTAATAAAAACGCTAAATTAAACCCTACATGGCGTAGCATAGGATCTGCACTTATTGTGCCGTTACAGGTAATAATGGACGCAACACTCTTGCAGGAGCCCCCAACAAAGCAAACAAATTTTTTATATTTCTCACATCTGAGCACCAGACTTGTATATATGAGCACCAGACTAAAGAGAGCTAGTCCCTTTCAGTATTCACAGTGATTGTCTTGCATCTTGAGCAGTGTTATAGGCCCTGTTTAGTTCCTTCATTTTGCATAAAGTTTTTCTCTTGATTCCTGTGCCCCATCTTACATTGCACGCCTCTCAATGCATACACTTTTTTCATTTTTCACTCTCTCTCCTAGAACAGTTTTCTTCGTTTTCAAGTAGAAAAAGGTTATCTATCTGTTTGAAGACTTTTTCAGTGGGCCTAAAGCCCTAAGAGTGAGCCGGGCTAAAAATGATGTGTGCTAGACCAGAAAATAAAAGGTCTATTGACGTCGTCCGGTTTTCACCCCTCAACCAGAAAATTGGATGTTTAACACCGTCAACTACTGAAAGTGTTCGATTTACATCTCTCGGTGATAAAGATATTTTTCTTAGATCTATTAAAAATCATAAACATGGTTTGTCTTAGAAAATGTATTATATATAGCTTCAAAATTTAAGAAATAATTTAGATGTTTTTCCCTAATATTACGCTATATCTTGCATAAGGCTAAACCAGCTGCCCTGAATTCCACAGTGTAGCTGCAAAGTGAGAAACAGCTCTCCGATCCGCTGCGGGTCCCGGCGGCGGTGGAGAGGACAGCGGCCGTCCTCACATAACGCCCGTGTTTAGCTGATGAAAAGTTTTTGGTGAAAAGATTTCGGGTATTGATTTTACCAATTTAGGAGTAGTAAATGTGGACGAAAAAGGTGAAAAGTTATATGGATAGGTTGAAAATCTCGAGACGAATCTAACGATGGTAATTAGAGGGTAATTAATCCATAATTAGCGGATGGTTACTGTAGCATTACTACTGCAAATCATGGATTAAGTAGGCTCATTAGATTCGTCTCGCGATTTACAGCCTATCCATATAACTTTTCACCTTTTTCGTCTACATTTAATACTTCATGCATCTAAGATTCTCCTTTGATGTGATAGGTGAAAAAATTTCGGGTGGGAACTAAACAAGGGCAATGTACAACAATGACTGACCTGGCAGGCTGGCACTGGCAGGGGGAGTCAATCTATCTCGTCAACACATCCATCTAGGACGGACTTCTTCATACTCTGGCCCTAGCGTAGGCCACCATGTGCGACGGCCACCGTGCACACCCCCGCCCATGTGTGCCTGCGCTGTGAGCCTGCATGCTCGACTGCAGCAGCTGCGCCTGCCCGTCTGACCACAAAGCCCCTACGCTTGGCTCTCCTCCCTCACTCAGGCCCACGTCGCACGCACATAGTGGCGGGGTGCGCACCGTGCGCACCCAATTTATTTCCTCCCTCTAAGGCTTCAATGATCAGTCTCCAGCAATGTTGGCAATAGCCCGCTATAGCTCAGCTATAGCTCCGCTATAGCTTTTTGAGACAGATGACGCGACGATATTGCAAATATTATCGCTAATGTCGCTAACTCCGTTATAGTGTGAAATAGTGCCGCTAAATTAAATAGGCTAACGTCGCTAACTCCGCTATGACTGAGTTATGAACTTATATACTTGTAATTTATGAACTATGAGTTATAACTTATGACTTATTGTGTATACCGTGACTTATTTTTATACGTTTACTGTTGTTTGCACTCATACATGGACATATATTTATGTAATATAAGATGAAAATTTTGAAATTATAAAGTTTCAGCCTAAATTTCACCGTTTTTTACATACCGCTAAAGGCAATAGCTTTTGCTATAGCTGCGCTATAGCTTTTATAGCTTTTTTACAAACACTCCGCTAAATTCTATAGCCCGCTATTGCCAACATTGGTCTCCAGGCTGGCCTCCAGGCTCCAGGTCCGATCGGTCTCCAGGGTCCAGGCCTCCAGGCCCAGCCGTCCTGTACTCCCGTCCAGGGTTCAGACGTTTAGCCTTTTAGGTATTCCAATTTCTAGATTATGTGCAATTTCTATTGTTAAGTATTCCACAAGATATCAATATATTTGTTTTCACTTTGTAAGGAAAAAGGGTGTATATATATAATATAATATAAGATTTATATAAAGTCTAGACTCATGGATGCTGTCGTGACGAATTCGCCAGAGGGCCTTCAAAATCCTAGGGCCGACACTGACTCTGTCCCAAACTCTGTGACGCGACGAAGACGCAGTGTGTGACGCAGTTCATGATTGTTCTTCCTACTCCCTAGTCCCTACTCATTTGTTTCCATCTCTGATAGAAATTCCACGGGTTGATGTTTTCCACCACGCATACATATCCCATTTCTACTTCTAGAAGACGTGCAGCGACCTTTCGCCAACGGGTTTCCCCTGGGCGTAGTAATAAGATAAGTATAGGATGTGTATGCTGTATAAACACTACCTAGTTTTTTTTCTTTTTCTTTTTTCCCTTTATGAGATGGTATGTGTTAATTGTTTTTTCTAATGTGCACTACAAGTTCATTCTTATGCACGTCGTGTTTCAAACTTCGGGGCTAAAAAGCATTTCTCACAATATAACTAAGAAATCCTTGTTAAAGCTAATAATATATCTGTTTTTTTTTGCAATCGTCCTAAACAGCGCATACTAACCTGCACACCCAAACATAAATGAATGCTTTTGCTTCAAAGCTATCTCTACTAGGTAGAGAGGCGCGCTACGACGCGCCAGCTAATGGTTGTGCTATGCCTATTGTCCGGGAGCATTCATTTCTTTTCTGTTGTCCATTGGGCTCGACAAAGCCCAAGGCACACTAAAATAGGCAAGGGCGAGAAGGGAAGCTGACGCACAATGGGGGGGGCAAATAGAAATAGCAGCTGTTGAAGGTAAACCTATGGTGTAGACCAAATATGCATTCCAGCGCAATCCATGTAATGTTGTAAGGCAAGTGGCAATCGAAGTAAGAGCATCACTAATCTAAATCGAACTCATGGGCAATGAACAGAGGGCAACTAACAAAGCACAGGCAACGGTAGGACAGTAAAAAAGCAATGTATTTGCGTGTAATGATGCGACATGGCTGACAGCCTGACAACAACAACAGAAACAAGAAGCCCTCTGAAAATGTGAAGATGTAGCAAGAGAGGGAGCAATAACAACACCCCCCACATGAAAACAGCAGAGGCAGAAAGCACTGACAATCCTGTTGCGAACGGCCGTGCCACCTGAGTAACATGCAGGTGGAACCCTACAAAGAATAGAAGTAAAGGTGAAATGTTAGCGAAAAAATAGGAAGCATCGTTAAATAGCCACGGGCCCACGGCCAGTGAGCAAGATCCGTGCACAAAGCTAGGGAAAAGCAAACAAAGGATAAAAAAAAGAACAATGGCCTCGACGCAAAATAGGAAGCATCATCAAAGTGTTACCTCGACGCGCCGTTGATCCGGCCTCTCGAAGCAGTGAAGCCCACAAAAGCCAATCAACGAAGGCAGCCCAAAAAAATGAGCAGTGACGGAGGCCTCAGATGGGCTGATGAAGAAACCGATCACGCGGCGAGTTGCAAGAAAAGGAATGGCAGAGTAAAGACCACGTGTCTGTGCACAATAGGGGGGACGTGAGACGCGCTGAGAGAAAGGAAAGCTTACAGCGATGTAACTCTAACTATATGTTGTGTCACAGACTCATAGTCGCCAAACTCTCGGAACCATGCATGTATATAACCATCTAAAAAGAGTATGAAATACCTGAACCCAGCAGCCTAGCTAAAAATTGCACACATGTGCATCTACATATTTTTGAGGAAATCAGGAGGGGTTGCCCGCTGTTGTCTATACTTAATAAAAGCACACACCAAACAAAACTGCAAAAACTATTTCATCCAAAAATGATGATAAGTTTTATGAACATTTCTTCGCTTCTTGGATCGGATAGCCACGCAGGAAAAGGGGCTGTCATCCGTGTACATGAAGTAACACGACGCTAGCTAGTTACAGCTTACAACACGATGAGATGGGCTGTAAAAAAGAAACATCAAATTTACCATGGAAGGAAATTGAAAAGGAAAAAAAAAAGAGATTTGTGGGCGTAATTTTCCATCCTCCCTTTTCCCGCTACCCAACTAGTATATTATTACTCACATTTTTCAAAAAGAAAATTATTCACATGAAGCCTACTAGTTGCACGCGAGCGCGATTCCTGCGTCGATCAGGCAGGCGTCAGCCTCGCTTCAATTCCCCTTGGCATGGCCTCTTGGCGAGCTGTCCACCACCTCATGCACGCCCCAGCTGCTGCCCGCCGTTCTTGGCACGTGACTGCAGCGAGACGAGCTTCTTTTTCTCCATGGACCTCCTCAGCCCTGCCCGGCGCGCGTCCTCGCCGCCGGCGAGGGTGGGGAGGACATACCACCATACGGTGGTGAGGCAGATGGCGAACACCCGCCCGAACACGGCCAGGCTCACCAGCGTGAGCACGATGGCGGCCGGCAAGTAGCACGACGGCCGCCACGCCCTCCGTACCCTCCCCCACGA
Organism: Urochloa ruziziensis; assembly: GCA_015476505.1. Classification (NCBI taxonomy): domain Eukaryota; kingdom Viridiplantae; phylum Streptophyta; class Magnoliopsida; order Poales; family Poaceae; genus Urochloa; species Urochloa ruziziensis. Next base: position 20,045,251 of record CM027118.1, read on the forward strand.
GAACGACGCCTTCCTCGCCGGCACCTTGGCGGCGGCGGCGGCGGCGGGAGCCTTCTTGTTCTTGCCTCCTCCTTCCTTCTCCCTCGGGCTGGACGGGCCCGGCGGGCCGCCCACCAGTGGAGCAGCAGAAACTGCCGGCGGCAACGGCGACGCCTTCGCCCTCGGCGATTTCTGGGCGGCGCCCTTGTTCTTTATGAACGGTTCATCGGGGAGCTTGACGATGACGGGGGTCCAGCCGCCGTTGGCCTGGACGGCGAAGCGGACGAGGACGAGGCCGGCGGCGTGGCCGGAGCCGACGACGCGGCGGAGGATCCTGGCGCGCCGGGCCTCGAGCTCGGAGAGCACGACGGAGAACCGGTCCAGTCCGCGTTCCGCGAAGGGGTTGACCTTGCCGCCGTGCTTCCTCCTCCCCTTTGGAGAAGGCGACCCGCCGCCGCAGCCGGGGTCCTCGTCGACGTGCTTGAAGCTGCCCGTGCCGCACTCGCAGAACATGGTGGTGTGGTTGACTGGTTGATCGGAACGTGTCGTCGATGAATTCTTGCGTTGCGCGAGATGGGGGTGGTTCCACTTATAAAGGGACGCTTGATTGATTGGTGCTGGAGATGCGAGGGACGTTTGGTTAATAAATTGTTTCGGTCTCAGGTCAAGCAGAAGCTTCTTCTCTGCTCATGACTTTGTAATAATTACGACGTGGCCTTGTGTCGTGTTGTACAAATTAAATGAACTGAAATTGCTACTAGGAGGAGGCATGACTGATTGGATGTAGCTCTGTGAGAATTGAGATTGCTCCTATCCGGATCAGATAAGTGAATGATTCAGCGTCTACTTAGTGTACAAATGAGACAAGAAAAGAGAAAGGAAGAATAAGAATGATGTTATACTATCAGTGCTCGAAATTCATGATTTTCTCAATTGACTAGCGTAGGCTATTCAGGCATAGACGCTAAGACGCACCATGCGTATCCCTAACCATTCCATCTGCATATAACGTTATTTCGTATCTTTCCTCAAGCTCCAACCTCCAACAACGAGTCCTCTTTCTTCATCATGCCTAGCCTTTTCACACTTCACTCCCCTGTGGAACAATAACAAGGTGCGGACAAAGAATACAATACTAGAGTTCTTGTGACAATAAGATATAAAACTAATAATGATTGCATTCGTATTTCATAGTGCTTTCACACCAAATTAGTTTAATTATACCCATATATAAATGCTATATTTTGTGAGAAATCATTGGTCCATAGGTCCATATTAATTTACAAACGGAGTATGTACATATGTATTACCTATTGAAATATTTGTCACTATTGATTTTTCTCATAACATTTGACTATTCGTCATTCAAAAAACTATATAAGTATGATTTATTTTGTTTGAGACTTACGTTATCATCAAAGATATTTTTTGATGACTTATCTTTTCCTATATTTGCAATAAAATTGTGCCTTGATGATCCAAAAATAGGTACATATAGTTTGAGATACCAAGTTATCATTCTTCAAATCAACCAAAAAATGACAGTAATTGGCAGAACCCTAAACTAAGCCTGCATTTGAACTGGAAATACTAGTAATTTGAAAAAAAAAAGCATTTGCCCCTGATTAGCTGTACGAAGAGAAGTGTGAATGGAATAACTTTCTTTCTTTCTTTCTTTGAAAGAAGATAACTTTCTTGTTTTAGCTGAACCTGTCAATCCAGCATTCGGTTGGTCCGTCGTCGCTCACAATTACTAGTCGCTCTCAGCGCGAAGAATTCCATATTTAATTATTTTTGCCCTTTCATGTTCAACTCCGCCTGTCGGTTCTACCGCGCCCACTGGTCAGCACCCCTGACTTCATCTGCGGACCGTGGTTCGACCCTTGAGTCCCAGACCTTAACGAAGCGCCCTATCATGCACACAGATCAGACTTCGTGAGAGCTGCAAGTCTAGACTGGCACACAAAAAAGTAAGTGTCAGACGCAGAGAGGCAGGCAGATAATTGGACAGGTTGCAGGTTTAGAATGCATCACCTAACCGAGTGTTTAATTCCTCAAAAATTTTCACCTCCCATCACATCAAAATAATATTTGTGTTTTTCATCTAATTAGCCTACTTAATCCATGATTAGCAAGCAGCAGTATGCTACAGTAATCATCCGTTAATTATGAATTAATTATGGATTCATTGCTCTCATTAAATTCATCTTGCGTTTTCCTCGCGAGATCTGTAATTAGTTTTATTATTAGTCTACGTTTACTACTCTTAATTAGTAAGATTCCTTTTTGGGCATGTTTACCAAATTTTTTCACCGGTCACATCAAATGGAATTTTACATACATGGAGTTTTAAACGTGTGGTAACGACAAAACTCATTTCATAATCCTGGGTGAATTTGTTAGACGAATCTAGTGAGCATAATTAGGCCATGATTTGCAACAGACAATCCGCTAATCATCCACTAATTATGGATTAATTACCCTCAATAGATTCGTCTCGTGATTTTCAGACGAGAACTGTAATTAGCTTTATTATTAGTCTACGTTTATTACTCTTAAATCGTAAGATTTTTTTGCCAAATTTTTTTACTGAATTTAAACAGGCCCTTTATGTGACATTTGCAAACTTTTTTCACCGGAAATAAACACTCCCTAGGTTGCAATATATCATGGGTTTTGCAGTGTCACTGCAGTTTCCAGATCACGTGGTAGAAAAGCATTTTGTTGAAAGCATTGCTGGTCAGCATGGTTCAGAAAAACCACCACGAATCACCGTTGCTGCCTAGGCGTCATAACTACAAATACTATTTTTGGGGCATATTATTCTTGATTTCGGTAAATGGGTCTGCCACACTTCAAGGGCTCTCTATTCACATGCCCTAACCTAATCTAAGTAATAACGTGTGAGTAATGATCAAATATTGAACTAATACAGGCCAGCAAAACAAAGCATAGTTACCAATCCCAATAAACACGTTCATAATAGGTGAAGACCCGATGGAACTACCACTCTGGATCTATTCATTTTTTGACAGAAAATAAGTTTGTATGCATCGAGTTAAGAGATATACGTAGATTTAAACAATCTAATCCGTGTTTTATTGTGTTTGCCTTACCTCGCATGTCAAAGCTTCTAGACGGAAGCTTGTCAACCATGACGTACGGAATTGAATTGACTATTTATTACATTACCACATGATAATTGCCTAGATAAAATCAAAGCACGTGGCTTCAAAAGATAAATCAGTCGCTGTCGTTATAATAAATCAATGTTCATAACTACATATCTGTACAATGTAGACTTAAAGATGCATACCTTTTCTTGTGAAATGAATTTCTGTACATATGGTTCTTAATGTTTCAGTCTACCAACCGGAGCTAGCAATAGCAAAGAATCCTAGTTTACAGTGCCTTTCTCCATGTGTTTACATCTGGCACTTTCTCTACCAATCAGTTGAAGTATGTACACCAGTGGGAGAACCAAGCCTTACATCTTGTAGATCCCCTATTTCTTCATCAGAAAGCTCTCCTTGAAAATTTCTGCTGCGAATATTAGTAGTTCCACCATCTCCATGCCCGCAGAAGAAAGAGGGTCTACTTTCTCAGATTTTGATTTTGGTGAATCAGATGGATCGCACAAAGCTTCGTACGTAATGGCATCTGATGAATCCCCAGACCAGCTTACTGGAAGAGCCACACTAAGAGCTGTCTTCATAAGGTTTGCTTCAGTTATAAGACTGTTCAAAGCTTCAAAGGTACTCTCCAAAGAACTGGCTGATTTGACATCATCATACGCCTGATAAGTTTGGTTGTTAGCCTCAGAGTAAGTAGTGTACCAGCATGTATCAAAATATTACATAATAACCTAGCAATGCAGCCAAAAATCCTACCATGTATCAACATATTACTTGATAACAGAGCAATGCAGCCAAAAATCCTGCCGAAAGACTGGTATCAATGCCATAGCATCTGGAGCTTTAAGTAACGTTTGAGGAAAAATATTGACTGATACAGGCTGCCGCCAAGTTATTGTACGGAAAGATACGAATGCGCTGCTGCCCTATACAAGTGTTAAAAGCCTTTTACAATACAATGAAGTATTGTGGTACCTTCAGTAAGAACTGCTTTCTTATTTTAAGAACTGAGATTACATGGGTGGCTGTATGGCAACAAAACACATTCAAAGGATGAGTATATATGGTGTAGCTTGATCATAATTTCTAGGTATGTGCATCTATCTTGCATCTCTGTATCACCCCATCAATCTATATATTTTTTGGAAATGTGTTTTGTTAATTGGGAGTCAACTTCATACTAATCCATTGGGATGCAACTGCAACTTTTGGAAGAGGAAAAAATTGGACACTCCATTCGCAATAATCACACAAGCCACACGTATACAACTATACACTCCATTCACTACTGCAATAGATACTTCTGCAAGAGAGGAGAATTGTTCAGAGTTGGGACTATAGACATGATACACTTGAACTAAGGGGGTGTTTGGGAGAGCTCCACCCAAAGAAAATAGCTCCAGCTCCACATTTTGTTGGCTCCACTTCACCATCTCTAAAAAATATGGAGCTGATGTACATGTTTGGCAAATCGTGGTGCTCCAGCTCCAGAAACTTGAGGATTTGGTGGGAATAATCTATTTTACCCTTTGCAAATGGTCCCACTTGTCAAGCTCTCCTCACTTCTTCTCTTCCCTCTTCAAGCGTCTAACTTAAGGGGCCCACACAAGCCATCGTCTTCCTGAACCTCTCATTGCTTTCTTCTGCTTGCTCAGAAACCATAGCACCGGCCAAATCTGTCACTGTGATCTACAGTTAGCACCAGGAACAAAATAAATCGATTGCTCATGGTCAACTCTTCCCTTGTGCGCTCTTAGTTTTGTTAGAGATAGCTTCTTTTTCCATTGGTTGCTGCCGCTCCTAATAGCTTGGTTCTGATGGATAATGGCGGAGGCAGCGAGGAGCAGCAGAAGCTATACTCTCCATGTGCAGGGAGAAAGAATGCAAGTGGAGAAGGAGCGAGCTAGGACGGCAGCCGTAGTCATCACGCTGCAGAGGGTGACAACACGCCACGGCCTCCACCATCGCATCCTCTTCTTGTTCCTCCGAACAGAGATGAAAAAATGAACCCGTCATGTAGCACTTGCCAGCCAAAATCCCCCACATCCACTCCACCACTTCCAAATCCCCCGCACCCACGGCTCCACCACCTCCCTAGCAACCTTCTCCACCCAACTCCTTCACACACTCCAGTACCTGGGGCGCTGGGAATTTCAGATCCCGTGGCCACCATGGCTGCCATGGCTCCGAGCTCGACCTTGCAGGTCAAGGCCGACCATCTCGGCATGTACCAAGGCGCCACGACCGAAGCCCTCACGCACCCACATCGTCACCAGAGCGGCCACGGCCTACTTCCTCGCCGCCGGCGTGCCCTGCCGGCTCGGGTCGATCCCTGCCCCATGAGCACGAGCGCCTAGAGCAGGCTTCGGCAGTGAGGCTGGGGCGAGCGGGCGGGCGTGACCGTAGCGGCGCAGCGCGGCGCCGGTGGGCGGGGGCAGCGCGGCTTTGGGGAGCATCGGCGGCGAGAGAGAGAGAGAGCAGCAGGGGGCGGCGCGGTGAGCTTGGGCATCGGTGGAGAAAAAAGGAAATGAACCGATATGTTGTGTCACCGGTGGCGGTGGTGGGTAATTATCCCATATCTCCATGAGAAGGTTCAAAACTGGTGTTTTTGGAGCACCTCTTGAGGTACTCCACGAAAAACGTGGAGATAGCCTCCATCTCCACCTTTTTTCTGGAGATGGAGATGGTGGAGCTGGACACGTTTGGCACAATTTTTTTTCTAGAGATGGTGGAGTGGATTTTTTTTTTTTTTTTTTTTTTTTTTTTTTTTTTTTTTTTTTTTTTTTTGCTCCGGAGCTCTCCCAAACACGCCCTACTTCACGACCGATGTGCCCTCCAGTTTGAGACCAGATGTGGGTGTCTGCTAGATAATGCCAGTGTCAGATGCAACTCTGGTGACAGGTGCACCAACAGAACTCTCAAAATGGATCAGTACAACTAGGCAACTAGTGTTACATCATCATAAATACCATAGCAATACTTGGCTTAAAGCTAAGCCAAGCCATCTGTTCAGGATGGTACTTAGGCAAATGACCTACATGAAAATGAGCAGATGGTCTCTCTAGAGGAACACATGGCTGTAAGCCTGGTAGGTTAAGTTGAGTTGCCAGTAAATTAGGGTCAGCCAGCACAAGGGAGGCAGGAGGGCACAATGACACATCCCCTCTTAAGATCTGGGGAGCAAGTACCTCAGCCCTAGTAGGAAATTCCTCAGAGTATAGTCACTTTGGCAAACCTGGCAACCTACCAACTGGATTTGACGCAGAGGCAATTGAACGGTCCCAAGCTTCACCCGTGGAGGATAAGGTGCAATGAGGTGACATACAATGGAAGAGAAGCGCCCAGAGAGAATCCCGGCCGCAAGGTTTGGAAAAATAGACGGTTCCGCTTTCCCTCGCCCCCGCACGGGCGACGGGAGGGCGAACCCTAGCCGCCACCGCCGCCCTCCCCCCTCACCTCCGACCTTCCCGTCGCGCCGCCGCCCGAGGGCCCTCGGGGGAAGTCCTTGAGGTGCCCAAGGATGGGGGCGGCGCGGCCACCTCCCCTGGTCGGAGTTGGCGCGGCGGGTGCGGCCGCTCGCCGGCGCCGGCGGCCTCCGCGGCGGCGGGGACTCAAGGCCACGGATCCGGCCCTTCCCCGCCCAGATCCGGTGGTTGCGCGGCAGGGGTGCGCGATTGGCGGTGTGTGGAAGCTGGGGGTCCGGCGGCATGGGCTGGCGCGGGGCTCCGGCGGTGGCGGCGACCGTGGACTACCGTGCGGCGGTCTTGCGACGGCGTGCGGTCGTGCAGCTGCAGCGTGTTGCCGTGCGGCGGCGGCTGCAGCGGGCCTCTGTGCGGCGACAGATGCGGCAGGTTGCTGTGCGGTGGCGGCTGCACATGGCTGCTGCGTATGTCGCTACGGCTGGCGGCGGCGGCTGGTCGGCCGGTGCGGGACGGCTTAGGAGCCCAACACGGGGACTGGAGGTGCACGTACGGCTGGGGGCTTGTTGCGCGCGGACGCTGGGAGCGGAGGTGAGGAGGTCGTCGTTCCCTTTCTCTGTGATGTGATGGCGATGCAGGATCGGTGCCGCCATGGTGGTGGGGCTGGGTGGCTGTGGCGTGTTCCTCTGGTACTATGGTGGCACTTCGGGACATGCCGAGTCGTCTCTCCGGCGGAGACGTTGTGACAGAGACGGGGGGCAGGTTACTGCTGCCTACTATGGTCTGCAACTGTGCAGCAGGCAAGGTGCTATTTCGGGCGAAAGCCTACACCGGTATTGCGCTGGTGGTAGTGATGGCGGCGGCTTTTAGGCGTCGATATCCCTGCTGGGGGCATCACTATGAAGCACTTTTCTCTTGATGCACGGGAGCCTCGGGGTGAAAACTTTGTCCTGTCTTGGATAAGCGACGACGGCGCCATCGGCGTCGTGTCCCCCTTGGGGGCGTCGTTTTTTCGAGGCTCAGCGCAGCTTATGGCAGTGGTGGAGGTGGGTGTTTTGGTGGTGGCGTCTGTGCGCAACGGCATAGGAGGTGCGCTTGGTCTGTGTGGATGGCGAGGTTGATGTAGAGGGTCCATGGGTGCTGGAGGGCTGGAGCTGGCACACATGGTGCGGTGGTGATCTCTGTTATGGCTGAGCGGAGGCAATGCTCTCATAATGACTTCAGATATCTGAGTCCTTGGCAGAGGAGTGAGGCGGTGGGAGAGGCGAGGCCCCCACGCAGAGTGGCCAGGATCAGTGGGTTTCATTGGTGTTGTGACGGGAGTACTTTACTGAAGCATCACTGGAGCAGAGGGATCGACGATCGTGGGTGAGCGGCTTGAGTTTGATGGTCCCATGGTGGAGGAGTTCGGGTAGCCGTTGAGGCTTGCAGCGTGCTATGGCATCTGGCGTGGCACAGCGTTGGCGACGACGGCGCAGTTTTCGACGGATTGCTTTGAACCCCTCTCCCAGGTGGTGGTGGTGTAGCGTGGCGTTTGTGTGTGTTTGTTGGTGTGGTGGTGTACGCTTCGGCGCGTTATGTACAACTGCTTCTTCTTCTTATATGATATGGCAGTGCTCCTGCCTTTTATTTCAAAAAAAAAACAATGGAAGAGAAGAGAACTGATAACCACCAAAACCCAATAACGATGAGATCAGACACAAAGAGAGGGTGTCTATGAGGGATGGCAACGGGTCGCGTAAGGTATGGGTAAGCCATTTACCCGCCCGATAGCTTACCCGCGGGTAAAAATCCCTGCCCGTGCGTGCGCCCGACGGATATCCGTCGGGTATCGGGCATCCGCGGGCGACACCAGTGTCTATTCTTGGCACTTACATGGGCCAACCCTACACATAGTTGGGCCTATACACTTGCTAAACCACAGATAACAAGGTATCATCTACGTCGAAATAAAGATCATAATAGGCCATTGGAACATACAGATTACATCAACATGTGCAAACTATAGTGTCAAATGTCTAGCACTTCTGCTTAATTTTTTTTATTGGCACTTCTTCTTAAACCTTTTTTTATGGCACTTCTGCTTAAACTTACCATTTGCTGATGGATAGTTTTTGGAAATTACATAGCAATAACGAGAAATGCACCGGTGCCTTTTGCAGGTAGGTAACATGCAATCCATAGTACATGTATGCCTTATGCAAACTCTATGGATATGACAACAAATTATCCGCTTAATAATTTATTTATCCCATATTTGTTATTAATCTTAAAAATCACCACCATGGGGAAACAATCAGTTATAGCTCCACTCAGCCATTTTTCGCTTCCAGTCAGTGCAGCGCTTGTTCCACAGTTAGTAGAAGAATAGAGTAACACTGCTCCCTTTATCAAAAAAAAAAAAAAAAAAAAAAAAAAAAAAAAAAAAAGGAGTAACACTGCTCAAAGGGACAGTGATCCTTCAGAAACAGAAATGGATAGGCCCGTTGTTGTGAGTTGTGACTAACCGTATCACAGTACAACAGATGAATGCAAACATAGAGAAAGCAAACTTCCAAACTTGAGAGAGATATTTTGTTCTTGCAAACAAATGAACCGCAGATTCACTGACAAATATTATGCATTAATCATGCATTCTTTTCAAAACTTCTCTTCTTATAATTAAAAGCTGCATCTGTCAGTTCAAAGATCATACCTTCAAAAGCACAATATGCAGTCTATGCACTGAAGAAGTTAGACGTTCCACAGTACCAACACCTTCAAGAAGAGTAGCATTTTCAACTCTTAACCTGCAATGCAACCGCATGAAATAAAACAACCAATGTCGAAATATATAATGATTAAATGGAGAAGTTCATGTTACTAGTTTAATTTTCCATCACATCTTAATAATCAAATAGAAACAAATAAAACAGAACATATCTTTCAACAATATTTATCCCTTTAGGTATCCGGTAACATTTGCAATGTCAGTGCATCTACATGTTCCAATCATTATGCTTTTAATGGTAATAATTTTTTTTAGGGGATTAATAGTAATAATTTCAATCCGAACCTTTTAACATATTAAGGGGGAGAGTGTTGGAATTGCATTGGCAAGAGGATGAGCAATGGGAAGAACAGGGGAGGCTCACGAAGCTATCACATGTATGTTTCTGAAACTAAAGCTTGCTTCCATTGATTACATAGAGGCATATGATAGGATACATGTATAGTCGGTTTGTAAAGTGACCTTTACTCGTACAGCAGCTATGCAGCTGAGGCAAAACCAAAATCAACTACTTCTACTTGCTGTCAGAGACAGCTGCTAGCCTTACTGACTATAAAATGGTTAACAGACCTAACAATTCTAGAAGCTAAACAAAAGACTATCACAAGGATTAAACTAACAGAGAAAAGGTAAAAGGAAAAGGAAACAGTTTTAGGGACTGTCTAGTTAGAGACACTGGGATGGGTGCTACACCTTTCTCTCTTGAGACTCTTTCTTCTTAAGATATACGCAGCTCTCCTGCGTGTTCGAGAAAGAAAGGAGACACTGAGATCAATTGTTAGGATCTATTCGAATTTGAACTGAATCCTTAAAATTCCTAGAGCAATCCCCTGTTGCAAACAGGCATTTAGGAAAAACTCTTAGTCCTTGTCCTGAATAAGAAGCAACATATTTGGATGTGATTAATTTTTTAACCTTGAACTAACAATGACAGCTGTTTGGAAAAAAAAAATATGTTATATGAGCATAGTCTATGGTGTTGGGCCAGCGCTAGAAAGCTCCAAGGCCTGGGGTTAGCTGGTACTCTCTAGCGTTCTAGATAGAGTTCCTGGTCATGTTTTTCTCCTTTGTTTTTTAGACCAGACAGTTTTTGGTTTTGTAGTTTGTAGTTTGTAGACCAGCTCTCATATTTGGTCCCCATATGAGACAGGGCATTTGTATGGGGACTATTTTTCTCTCTATAGTTCAATGAAACACAGCTCTCCTGCGCTTACAAAAAAAAGAGAGTATGTTCTGTACAAAACTTTTACAGTTTTTATTAGATTTTACAAATAAATTACAGAAAGTTCTTTTTGGAGATCTGTGATAATGTCTAAATAAATGATAGTTTTGTGTGAATTAGTATTTTCTCCAATGTAGCTTATACAGGGAATAGTATGAAAATAGTATGAAAGTAGAAAGTTATATCTCTGTCACAGACCTTGCAATATCCACTGAGTGCTCTTTGCAAACTGTATGATCATTTCCATCAGAGCTCCCATGTCCAACATTAGTGCTTCTCATCCAGTGCCTTAAAGATGTCCTCTTCAGCATAGTTTTCAGCATCCCGTGTTGGTCATGCCCAGGAATGACTTTGGATGAATCACCAGTACCATGACCTTCCCTAACAGCAGAGCTGCTGAACAGAAAAAAAAATACAGTTATAATAATAGAAGATATATTTGGGATCCCACAGAAAATGTATTAAATATGTACATGTTAGCATCTAATGCAGACATAACCACATAGGTGCCATGCCTGAACCCGACACCGAATCGGACACAGGAATGGTTCTGGAATGCTCAACAACTCAACTAAAGGAATTACAGATCAACCAAATTTGATGCAATATGAATATGTTTTATGTGTTTTTTCAGTCCAAGAAACTCTTTTTAGTATGCAGTACTTTCCATGAGTGCCCTTCATGAAAACCAAGCCTTTTCATAATGATAATGTTGTGAACACTTTCTTTGGCCGTCAGTTTCAGCGCAAGAAGAAAAGTCAGGCGTCCACCAGTAGTTCTTTTCGTTTGTTAAGATATTTAGAGATATAGTTGATTTGTTTAGGGTTTGTTAAAGAGGCTCAATATATAGGAGACCCAGTTCAATAATAGGAGTCAAGGAAGAAGTAGAGGATTCAATCTCAGAGCCTCCAGCGGGAGGGCGAGATATCCATCTACCTCAAACTATATCAGATAATGCTGTGACCATGTTAAATACCTTAACTCCTTTATTACCGAAAAAGAAAAACTACCCCATTAACAACGAAATTAGTTTATTATGATTATTTACTGCAACAAATACTTACCCCTTTAATTGCAGATGTTCTTCTTTCAGTTTTGCTAATTCCATCAGGACCTTTACCTTTTCATCTTTAACCTGTATACAAAGGGTGAAGGCAGTTGATAGACACATCCATCCAACATTACATGAGTAAGCAGTGTTAGTTAGTCAAATTTAAAACGTCATTGATTAATTGCACCAAGAAAAATCCAAGTACAAAAAAAATTCAAGTTAATTTTGTCCATATTTTCAAAAAGAAAAAAAATATGTTTCAGTTTTCCTTTTTCAACAGCTAGGAGCGATGGTACACAAAAAAGAAGTAATGGTATGAACTATGAAGTATCAACTTCATGACAATGTCAGATGAGAATGCAGCACTCCTATACAACTCAGAACACTCTAACATTCAATTGTAATGGAAAAGTAATGCCGAATAGAAAGTGTATAGGTCATACTTGAGATAAGTTCTTCTGCAGATCCTCAATAACAATTTGGTCTTTCTGTTTTTCTAGTAGGTATCTTTCTTGTTCCTGTGAGAAGAGCATAAGTGCTTCCATCTGTAAATGACACCACTATAACATGAGATTATTCAACCTAACGAAGAAGAAAAGAACTCTCACCAGAACTTCAACAATAAAATTTGAAGGAAAAAAAATGTTAAGCAGCCATATTACAAATCGACTCACAAAGGCCAAAAGCAAAAAAAGAATCACTGAAGTGAAGATGTACCTTCTCCTGTAAGGCTTGTGCAAGTACTTTCGATTCATTGAATGATATGGAATTAGAATCAGGGGGAGAATCACTCTGCATCATATGCAACCATAATGAGCTGTAATTATCTATCAGACAAAGTGAACACACATTAATAGAAGGAACAAAAACACATTATGTAAGGTATATATCAGAACCCTGACCCCTCAATAAGAAAAGCAGTTCCATATAATTTCAATCCTCGAAACACTAGCGAAATAATTCCCAGCAAAGAGCTAAAGAAGATTCAAATCTTCATACACTTTCATTCTTCATGTGTTCGTCATGTCAAGCGAGCTTTACAACTTGCTTCCAAAAATGCACACAGCATATGCAAATGCCTTGTCATAAGTGATGTAGCGAAACTTACAGTTTATTTAATTCAATACAATTGCAGTAAAGGACATTCAGATTATACTACTTTTGTAGGTCCAAAACTTTAAAATATTCAAAGCCAGCCCTAAAATGCATTTGATCCACAAAATTTGCAACACTTGTAACACCTTAATACATCCATCAATTAAGGCATGATGAACTGAATCAGCTTGACATTGGATTCCACTGCTAAACTGGTGTTCTATGTTGACATAGTTTTCAGTTAATTTGATTTGACTAGAATGTCTTAAATGAAAATGTCTGTTGCCAGTTTTTACAGAGCTAAGACATGTTATTTCCATACATTTGCTCCAATTAGAGCAATACTATAATGGTTGTGAATGTCAAAAACATTCAAAATGATACATTCAGATTTCTTGCTTTTAGTGGCTTAAAGCTCATCATTAATAGAAAATTTGATTATGTCATATCGAGTAATTTGTCAATAACCTCAGAAAGTATGTTTCTGTAGCCTGTAAGCATAGAAAGAGGCTCAGCATAAATGTACATGGAAAAGAAAGCAAACTGTTTACATGAACAAACCTTAGGGCTTGTGCAGGTGCTAGGACTGACATCTGTAGTAACATGCACATCTTTACAACTGCTGTCACAACATTGCATCTCATTGGCAGGGCGTTCACTAGCTTCAACGTTTATGCAAATTTCACTTAGCTTATCTTGAATTTCTTCAACAACTTTGCCCAGCTGTGATGATTCTTCTTCCAATGCTTTCACGATTTCAGCCCTTTGATGTTTGTATAACTTCTGAAGTTCTGACAATCCATTTCTCAGAAATTGATCATAAAGTGCCTGCACTCCAAAATAAACCGTACGAATTAAAGAAGTCATGAGAAAAGACCATTATAATACTTCACAACTGTACCTGTCTTTTCTCTAATATCCTTGCATTTCTTTGCAAATGCTGTTCAATTTCAAGGCCCTGCACAACCAAAGTTAATTGTTCTCAGCAAACAAAAAAGAAAAGATTTCTGTTACACCCAAACTTGTCTTCATTTCCAAGGTTATCTTACCATCCTTAGATTGCTTTGTAGCTTAGCCATTTTAGCTTTAAGTGACTCTTTCTCCTGTTCTAGGGATGCCTATACAAAAAGAAATTTTAAGTATTAAATACATTAAAGGGAAAATCTCTTATGCAAATTAATCAATAGAATGCAAACCACTTTGGTTTAGCACAAGATCAACTTCAAAAATTCTCAATAAACAGTATAAGTCATCAAAACTTTAAAAGCACCAGTGCAGCAGTACTTGAGAAAAAATTACTGATTAGATTCAATCATGTTTGTATTACTACAAGTACATGACACAATTTGGTCAAAGAGGACATGAGTACATGACAATCTGAATGGACTAGGACTTAGCTGGAGGATGAGTATCGTCAATAAAACAGGTAGTTTGTATCCATGTATGGATCAGTATATTGCATGAGAATCTCAAATTTAAAGCATAGCTGCACAAGTCCTTATAGCTGGCAGCAAAGTTTCATCATTCCCTATCTTGTTCATTGCATAGTTCCCAGAATAAGTTAAACAACAATGCAATATGATGCATAGTGTCACAGATAATATGTATCATGCAAGACAATTGAAGGAAATTAAAATAACACAAGTGAATAAAAATTAATATTTATAACGGATGAAGGGCTTAAGGATTACAATGTACTTCAACGTTGAGGTTCCACCATCGGAGCTAAAACTCCAATTATCAGAAGAATCATCTAGAAGGATTGAACACTTCTCTTCAAAAGTAATGCTTGAAGGACATTCACAGTCTCTGCAACGAAGGTCATAGAATTTTAAAATAACCTGAAAGAGAATCAAACATCACCTTCTGACCATAAAAGGGTCAAAAATAGTTATAAATTAGATAAATACAGTGTGGACACAGCAATGTAGGAGTTTTCATAAGCATATCAAATTAGCAATAAGGCAACACATGCATATTCATATGAAAAAAAAGAAATTAAAAACACAAATTCAAAGAATGTTGATCTTAGGACAACCAAAGTGATGAATTTTTGCTACTAGTTTCTACTATAATATATTGACACAAGTAACACTATATGATTATGAGACTACTCTTTGAGCCAAATCTACTCATACGGTCATACCATTCTGTAGATGTTCAACATCAAAGTAATAAACAAACTAATTGATGATACAAATGTTGGTATGTTGGTTGCACGTAACCCATAACATCACTCTCTTGTGACTTGAGGGAGTAACATTAACCATTAGGAACTTAGAATAGATGCAGAGTTCCATCAATGCAGAATGATACGTGACATTACACAATTCTTACTGGTCATATTGGTAATCCATAAAATTACTTACTTTCAAGGAAGATTCTGTCTGTGCCTTCAGTTCTGTCAGTTTCCTCTGCAAGTCATCATTCAAGCGTTTCTGATCATCAATTGCATATTGATATTCTTTCTTCCTGCCAATCAGTAACCATCATGATACTTTGCACCCTTAACTAAAAAATTAAGTGCCAAATACATGATAAACAAGAACAGGGTTTAAAACATCATTTTAGCATTCCGTTGTCGACTGTAGAATGTTAAATGCTAAGAAAAAACTAGAAAAGACAACAAATAAACATGATGCGGTTCAAAAAAGTTCAAATGTCATGTTATCTATTATTTTCAATAGACTTGCAAACGTATTTGTATGTGCTAGCAAACTACCTAGATTAGACTTGCACGCCAAGGCTATTTGCCTGGCCGGTTGCATCTGCTAGCTCACGCATGGACCCGATCGGCAATCTCCTCTGATTCTGTTTCTATAAATCAGGGTGGCTAAGATTGCCTTGATCTGGGCCTATATATGTAATCCTGAACTCTCAGTTGAATACATCGACCATTGTGTGAATGGCTACCAGAAACTATAAACAATTAAGCCCATAAAATTGAGAATATGTAAAGATCAAAATATTGACATCTTATAAAATCCACGTAACCAGTATGAGCAAGGTCCTCTAGTCCATGCCACTAAGTTATAGAAATATATATCATATATAAGTGAACAGTTATGCGACAAACCTTTCCTCAAATTCAGCAAACTCTTTCAACACTGCTTCCTCCCGCTCTTTCGCTCTTTCACACTAGAAATTTCAAAGGAATAATATGTGATTCCCAAATCCGAACAGGAAACGAAAGTTATGCACACAGCATTAATATTTGGCTTATCAAGTGAACTAGAAAGAACCTCCATTAATGAACTGTCCCGTTCAGCAAAGGCTTGAGCAACACTGTTCTGGAAAAACCTTACTTGCTTTTCTAGATCCTTGTTCTGCATTGATATTACAGGAATTAAGGTCATCTCAATAAAAAGCCGAAAAATATATGCAAGTAATCTCAAGCGGTCAAGTGAATGCATAAACCTTTTAAATTGCTAATTTTCTAATTCCACAAAAAAGTCTCTATTTCTACATGCAAAAATGATGCTTCTGCTATCTATATCATTACTACTATTTACCAGTGCTCCCATGTAGACAAGCCCCATTCCTTCAAAAAAGAAGACCAAGCAAGAATAAGCATGTCTACAATGCTGATATTGATTTTAATTTTCAATCAGTAGATTCTGGATAAGTCCAAGCATTTCCTTTATGTTCTTCACATTGCCCCCCATTATCTTGTGCACTAACAAATCTCTCCATATTCAAATTCTTTATCTAACAGTATTGCTCTTAGTGACTTCATTAGGCACAATTAAAATCGAGTATGCCCTACTTTACTGTACAAATACCCCCTTCTAACAAACATTTTGTTATAGTTTAGCACTTCAGATTTGTGGAGACTTTTCTCAAACTGGCAAAAAAAGCTGTCGTTATAGGTAAGGAGTAGAAGAACAAAACAAAGTGCAGTGCTGGAGCCACGCAAAAACCGTTCAAACCAAAAGAAGAATGGAAAATGAAAGGACCAAACAGGTTCAAAACACAAGGACACCACAAACCTAGAACATGAGAGAATGACCAACTGCAGACGTACTACCTAGTAGCCCTGCCTTGACCTGGAGACCTTTATTGCCTTGTTATATAATACCACTCCGTCCAATAAACCCTTCACAGCTCACATGGTTGCACGACATTCACTCTCTTCACAAGCTGCACAGGGTTACATAAAGCCCACTGCATATGCTTCATGGCAGTCTCCAAACACTCCCTCCTCTCCCTGCCACTAAACATATTCCTGTTTTCCCTACATGTAATCATGGTAGCAAGGTTTATGTCCTCGACAGCACTGGGAAACTAACATGTATGTGTGAAAGAGGTCCAAGCGTCTCTATCTCAATCTGTACTATTAGTTGGCCCCATGCCCCCATTCCCTGAACTGTAGACCATACAAACAACACTTCTAACTCCAGGCAGGTTCAAACAAAAGCATACACTATCCTCTACCACTAGCCCATACACATTAAAGCTGCATTTTTTTTTTTACAATTAATGCATCCACTAGAGTAGTATCACTTATTGCTTCTGAATCTCTTGCATCCCTAATGAAGAAACTTGTGTGTGTGCTTAGCAAGCGACATGAACAAGTAAGGAGTGCTGCCCAAGATCAAGATGGAGAAAAATGGCATTCCATTGGGACGACCTACTCATTCTATGGGGTAGAAGTGGCATTTTGCATAGGAAGAAAAATGAAAGAAAAGGTGAAAAAAATGCAGGCAGGAGTCGATGGTATGGTAAAAAATGAACTATGAGACCTTTCAGTGGTCATAAAGTGTAACTTTTGTTTTTTTTTAATGTAATAAAAGGTGGATTCAGAGCATAGTGCTAAAGATCTGATCTTTTATTGTCACTAAACTAATTTTCTTTGTAATCACGTGATCACACCCTATAGATAAAATGCCACAGCAATGATCATTACTGACAAAAGCTACAGTCTATACTAGAAAAGACAGCCAGTTGTTTTTAAGGTCAAAGTAGGAAACCTTTGATAGCTCGGCACCATGTAACTCAGCAAGCTGGCTCTGAAATTTAAGTAAACCACAGAATGAGAAAATAGAAAAATAAAATAAAGGCAGCTTTACACAATAGTACAGAGAGAGAGAAGTAGCACACCTTAATTCGATAAGCTTCAGCAAGCTCCTCTTGTAAATTTTGATTCTCTCTTAAGCAACCATTTAACTTCTTCTGGAGGTTCTCAACATCCTGTTCCAAAGCTGCTGTCCTGAACAGTTACAATAAAAATATTGCTTTGTTTGCACTACAGTGAATAAAAGTGAAATGTTGAAATTGCATCAGGAAGCACCTCTGAGAAAGCATTCGAGTTGCAACAGAAATATAACCAGGCCCAGCTTGTTGCATACATAATTGCTCAATATCTTTTCTGAGCTCATCACGTTCTGGAAACAAAGCATCTATCAGCAAATGCCTGTGCCAAAAGAACATATACAGTGATAAAATCATGAAACGAATTAAACAACTAGTCAACATGAGCAGTTTTCAGAGGAAAAAAAGTTTACAATGCCTCCTTCATTTGAAAGGGCAACAGTGTGGAGAAATTAGCCCTGGCTAGTTAAAAGTGCTACGCATTTTCAACATGTTATCATACTTCACTGAAAAATGAGATCTAACACGCTACTCAAGGAAGTACAAGTACAGCTATATCCCAAAAATAAAGTCAGCAATTTTCCCAAAAGGTCATAGCTATATGTATTGCAATTTGAAGTGTAATGGAATGAACCAAGGACTTGGGCAGCTGTTTCATGCTATTTCAAAAATCATGTACATACTCACATACGCAACCAAGTAACTTGTAGTAAAATAAAGTTAGGTGGTTAAATTTCTCAGTGTGCCCTACTATGATCTTACCTACTTAAATATGTCAATGGACGTATTTTTGCATTTTATTAAAGCAAAGAAATCCAATTGACTCTGTTTTTTTCTCATTTAATAGGTTGCACTCTTCCTAAGTCTTGCTAAATTAAAATTATCAAATGAGGCACCTGATTCGAGCTATTTCAACAGGAAAACAACAGTACTGAAACTAATCTAAATGAATAACAGTTGATCTACACAGAACTAAAATAATAAACACCAAAAGGCAGTACAATATGATTGATTAGCGAAATAAATATAAATGACAATCTTGTGTACCACAGATGTGAGTGCATACCTCTCTGGAGTTCTTCAACTCGACGAGTTAACACTTCAACAAGATTGTCTTTTTCATCGATTTCTACAGAACAGAGAAAAGGAGGTAATTTCTTGAATCACCATATGCATTTTCATATCCTAATTATTCTAAAATATTAAAATAATTTTTTTTAGGAACAGACGCCAATTAGCAAAGGCATGTTCAGGACAATACCCACACAAGCTAACTAGTGTTCTTTGAATAACAAAATGCAAACTAGCCCCACAAACATGTTAAGCTAGCAAGAGCGCTTAGATTTGCACCACATCCCAAGAAGGTATGGACATAGTAGGACAACACTTAGTTCTTGTGAAGAAGATGGCTTCTGAGGACAAGGAGCCATGACAAAATATGGTACCAGAAGCAACATGACTAGGAAAGTGGAGTTTCAAACCATACATGAGTTTAATAGGGAAATGCCCCCGAGGTGCAAATGAAAATGACAACAGAAATGACTACATCAGCACCACAAATAACTTCAAAAGTGATCATAATGACGGAGACTCAGAAGTCAGAACTTTAGTTTTAAGGAAAAGGCCAAAAAACATGTTCTGAAACATTTAATAATCGTAATGGTTACTTAAGGTATTCTAGCATTACAAATCATTATACATACAAAAGTTTCTTGGCACTACAAGTAACCTTGCACTTCAAATAATTTCATGTCTCCAGCAGTCAAGAAAACTACTTTTTGCAAATCATTATACATACAAAAGTTTCTTGGCACTACAAGTAACCTTGCACTTCAAATAATTTCATGTCTCCAGTAGTCAAGAAAACTACATTTTGCAACTTGGACAAGGCCTAGATTACTTAATTAAGTATATCAAATGAAGGTTGACCAAGATCAGTAGCTCAAGTAGAATGCAGAATTACCATATTGTAGCCCTTCAACACGACGTATCAATACTTCCAAAGCATTCTGTTTTTCATCCTTTTCTGTTCAGTGTCATATAGATAAATTAACTGTATGTGTATCACTATAGCATAAATAAATGTACTCAAGTAAGAAACTAAATCGTATGTCATTGCAAAAAAAACTGCTTCAATGTAATATTTTTCTTGAAAATGACCAGGTCAGATTAAGTGATGCAAAAAAGTAAGTAAAAGTTGGATGGTAGGGAACTTTGGAGATTAAGGAAAAATTGCTAGTTCAATTCACTAAGAGTTTTTTCCCTGACAAAAGGCAACAGTGGAAGCAGAATTTTGGGCCAGCTATTCCAAGAATTTAAGGCAGGGAAGCACCTTGGATGCGATGCTAGAGTCATGTGACTACATTCACTGCTCCTGCTATAACAGGGCTATTTGAATTGTGGGAGAGAGGAATTAAGTCTAAACCACAGATGTTACCCTAATTCTATAATCAAATTTATAAACAGTTGCATGCAAGATACATGTAAAATAAGGTGTTTATATCATGACATGGATTTTTCTGCTCTACCAATAATAATGTGCACAAGAGTGTTGTTCGTTAAAAAAAAAAAATCCTGACATGGATTATGTTAGGCCTCGATGTTTTCACCGTCTAATTTGTTCTCCAACTCCAACATGTACTTGTTGTTCTCACATACAAACAGAGCTACCAAACCATAATCCAAGACAAACACACAATAAAACCCCTTTAACTACTTGCAGCAAATTGGCACACGCAAACGAACTCCTCGGTAACTTTGAAATGTAGCATGATAACCATTCCCATGCCCATTTCCACTACCGCTTCAGTAATGACTACAGTTTGCAGTATGGATTATGGGAATGCAACTTCCCTTCACTGAAGGGATCAATTTAATCAGCAGATACCTATAATGACCTCGGTTAACTGCCTACATAGCATAATAGTCTGTGGTACGAACAGAGCGCGGAAGCTAGAAAGCAAAACATGGAAAGCAGTGCGAGGACCGGAGATTACCGCGCTGTAGCTCCTCTACCCGACGAAGCAGTGCGGAGGAATCTGCAGCCTCGTCCATCCCGGAGCCCGCCCCCAGGGCCCTGCTTGGGCGGGGCGGGATTGGGACTTGAGAACGAATCCGCGACTAATTCGAGCACGGGCACACCTGAATACAACGGAACAAAAAAAATTCAGCGTCGATTGAACCCAATAAAAAAGCCTGAAAACACGCAGGAAGATTCGAGGTTGCTTGAGAGTCAGGGAAGCGCGGTATCGATAGAGGGTAGGGCTTACCAAACCAGGGGAGACCGGTCCTGGTTCCCAACGGAGAGCGGAGGTGTGCGGGCTTCGTGCTTCGGTGGAGGCGGCGGAGGGGGGAGAGAGAGAGAGAGAGAGAGAGTTGGGGGAGGAATGGAAGGGGGCGATGGAATCGTGGAAGGTAGGCGACCGAGCTGTTTGACTCGCCGCTTCTGGAAACTGACAGGGTAGTCCAGGTAGGCGCCTGGCGCCGCGTCGTGACGGTTTTCTTGGTACCGGGCTTTCGGCATTCACCGGCTCGGTCGGCTTTCAGTCGAAATTGGACGATTAAGGCCCCCGTTTGGATCTAAAATTATATTCTACTCTGTAGAAATTTGGATTTTTTTTATAGATGAGCAAAATCTGGATTGTACACAAAATCTGAAGGAACTGTTTGGGTCATAAATTCTAGAATCAGATTCTAGCCTCTTCACTCTCCACTTTTTCCTCGTAAACCTATCCTCTCTTCCCGTGAGCACGATGCCCGACAAACACCGACGGCGTGCGGCCGCCAGCAGCCCCACTCCATGACGAGCACCAACGGCGGCGGCAGCTAGCAGCCCCGCTCCGTGCGAGGTGCGAGGGAGCCTACTACTAGCGGATTCAGCGGGCGGCGGGGCTGCTCCGGCGACGGGAAGTGGCCGCAACGGTCGATGGGCTGGCTCCGGGAAGGGGTGGCGAGGGCGAGCACGGAGGCTAGCAGGCCCGCTCCGGTAAGGGGTAGCTTGGGAGTTGACTGAATAAATCAAGGCAAGATTTGTCGCGTTGACGTTGGAGTCCCAACACACCGCCACATCGTCGTGCTCCCCCTTCTAGATACATCTGCGGCGACAGTTGTGCTTGGGAGGGACAGGCGGCGAGCGAGGAGGGCTCTACCGAGACGGCGACAACGAGCCGACTCGCAAGAGGAAGGCCAAGGATGACGAGATCTAAGCGACAGTGGATGGAGCATGAGGCGAAGATGGCATGGACAGGCAGGAGGAGACGACCGACGATGGAGCTGGAGGACGGCGAGCCGCGCCTGGTCTGCCGTGGAGCGGGGATGACGATGGAAAGGGAGAGATTGGAGTGATTTTGGCAAAATGAAGAGGGCAAAATGGTAATTTTGACATCCACTAGCTACCGCAATCCACCCCACTCTAGCTTCTAGGATTGTAAGAATCCAAAATCTGGCAGGTAGAATCTGGCTGTGTTTAGTTCCATTTTTTTTCAAATTTTTTGGGTTAAACAAGAGGCCGCTCGCGTCGCTCCTAACAGGGCGACTCGGGCGGAGCCAACCTCCGCCGCCCGAGCCCTCCTCGCCTCCAACTCCGGCGGCCGCCGTCGCCGCCGCGTGCGGCGGCGGCGGCCAGCGGGGGCCCGAGTCGTCCCTCCCCGCGTCTCAGCGTTCTCTCCCTTCTCTTCCCCCCTCCCCCCGGCCACCCCACCAAACCCTAACCCTAGGTCGTAGGTCGTCATGGTCGTCTCCTCCACTGCCGGTCGCCGACGTCGACGTTCTTCGCCGAATCCGGCGTCCCTGCCCCGGCCCCCTCCGCCCCGACGCGCGCTCCGGTGACCTTGCGCCCTGGCCGCCCGGATCTGGGCTCCCGCCCCGGCCGCCGGGTCCTCCCGCCCCGGAGCCTCGACGGCCGCCGCGGCGCCTCCCCGACGGTGTGGCGGAACCGTCCAATTTAAACTGGCTCAAGTGCGCCGAATCACTGTCGCAACAGTAATTACCACCAACGCACTTCAAACAATTCAAATCCGGCAATCCGTCGAGTGTCCCTAGGACGACCCGAATCATCCACTTTCAACTTGAATCTTAGCCATACATCAGGATCACTTTCGAGAAGGGAAAGTATTAACAAGCATTACCTTTTTACATAAATAGATCGAGGTGCGAATTATTACAAACTGTAGTTTGAAACAAACTTAAGTGCATGTCAAGCCTTGCTAGAGAGTTTAAAACAAACAAGCCAAGGGAGTCTAGTATCATCCTAATTATACAACTAGGCCAAACACCAGAACATCAGAGACCCACGGATGTTCTAGTTCTTCGGGACTTCCTCCTCGCCTCTCTGCTGAGGTGCCTCTGAAAACAACAAGAAGGGATTGTCTGAGTACAAAGGTACTCAGCAAGACTGACCCGACTAAACAAAATAAACGACCAACCCTCAAAGAGTATGAAAGCTTTTAGTGGACTGGCTGACTTTACTCTTTTTGCGGAAATGCTTACTAAAGGTGGATCCTTATATTTTTCATATTTTATTCCAAATTTAGTTCTTAGCTATAGCATCTAGATTGCAAAGTATTTTTCATACAAGTGGTAACTAGATCAATCAGCATATTGAATTCATAAAAACTTTACATTCAACTTGTTTCTTCTACGATGCTTAACAGTGATCAAATGCATTCATAACCAAGAATTGTGGCGATCCGGACCGATTTACATCCTGCAGGAGAGACCTAGTTCCCAGCCACGCGCAGCTGATCGGGCTGCACGCAACAATCCTTTCGACTGGCCATACTCAAAGACTGGAAATATAATTACCCGAACCTGGGAACGCACCCCCACATGAGGCCCCACGTCTGGCCTGACCACCATGTGAGTTTCAGGCTACGCCCCGCCCTTCTCCGACTCAGCAAGCACAGGTAAAATATATTTCCCCTCAAAGAGTCAACCAACCTACCGGGCTTGCTGGTTCCCTATCCCAGTAAGTTACCAGGTAAGATCACTTGATCAGCGGTTAAAACAACGAACGGGCCTTAGCAATATTAAAAAGCAAACAGAACTATAGAATCGATTTTCCTCGATTCCTTCCAAGCTTCTGTCCGCATTTCAAAACAGGCCTTTATTCCTTGATTAAACATTTAATTGATCCAAATTACCTTAGGTAGAGGAGCAACGAAAAGTTACTCGCTAGGATAACCATTCTAAGCATGACTAAGCATGGAGTATTACTAATTAATTAAACAGATGGTAAAGATGTCCTTAATATCATGGGTGAATTGTGCATAAAAGTAGGTTTCAATCACTCCTAGACCTAATGCACAACATATAGCAAGATTTGGACACGAGATAAATAATTCAAAACCAGTAGGTATAAATGCACCGGGGCTTGCCTGAAGTCACAAAAAAGTTAGGCTCTCCGACGACTTCTTCGGTTTCAGGGGCAATCACGATCACTTCCTCGGACGGCTGCTGCTCCTCAGATAATTCCACGTATTCCACTTCAGGAGTTTCAGTTTCTACGGTATGCAAGACAGGGGTTAGTGTATGCAAAATTTTTGAAAAACAAAGCATACAACTTATCTTCATGATAAAGTTGCAAGCCAACACTAACTACCCCTTTTAAAAAGACTAACCCACATTTTTCTCCTAATTAAACTAGCCCTTAATCATTTTTAATTTGTTTTTTAAAAAAGGATCATTAAAAAAAATTTCTAACTCTAAAAGAGATAAATAAATAATTAAAAACCTATTTATTATTAATTTCTAATTGAGAAATCATTATTCATAATTATTAAACATTTTGGAAATAATTAAGTATTTATTTAAATACCTAAAAGAGGGTAAATAAATAAATACCTAATTTATTTTATAATTTGACCTAGGGTTTAAGAATTTTAATGCATAAAGGGAAATAAAACAAACCTAACAAAATTGGTCTCACTATTTTTGGACATTTCTACAAATTACTATGAATTTTAGAGTGAAAACCGAAATTTAAATCTAATTCTAAAAACTTAAAGGACCTTTTACAGAAACCCCCCTGAGTTTCCCTCTCTTCTCCCCCGCGGTCCCTGGCGGCCAAAAACAGGCCCTCCGGCCTTGACCGGCGGCTCGCCGGCTTTGACCGGCGGCCGAGGCGCCGGCGGTGGCCCTCCGGCCACGACGCGGGCACAGGACGACGCGGCTACGCGAGGCACACATGCTGGGGGCGGCGGCCTGGTCGGCGGAGCAGTGGAGCGGCGGCGCAAGGCGGCGGCGGCCGGGCTAGGGTTAGGCGGCGGCTCGGCGTTACGCCGGCTCAACGGCGACGACAAACTCAACAAGAACATGCCCAACAAACTCGCCTCACCCTAGAACACCTAGTGCTTCTCTCGGTTTTCCTTCCCGGTGTCCAGAACCTCGAATTCCATGGCGGCGGCACTCACAGCGGCGGCGCTCGCGGCGGCGCGGCTGTGCCGGCCGTTCCGGCGACGCTCCGATCCAACAAACACTTCCTAAAGCATCACCCTGACCTACTCAGCTCAAATCTAGCCTCTAACTTTGATCAAAACCACGGCAACATAGACTTCCACGGGAGGGTGCTCACCAAGAACAGAGAACTGCCGGCGTCGAGGAAAAAGAAGTCGTGCGGGCTCGGTGGGGCACGGCTTCGATCGAGGTCTTGTTCAGATGATAGAGGAGGACGGGGCGAAAGTTTGAGCGGAGTGGTTAGGGCTACGTCGGCCGAACGACGACGAACTTCGCCGGCGACCGAGAGGACAGTGGAAGGACGAAAATGGCGGGAAGGGGATAAACTCGGCCGGGAGCTCGGTATTTATTCGAAATTTCACCGCCATCGACCGGCCACCTCATGCTTGACCCCCTAGTGCTGTCCTTGGGTGATGCCGACGCGTGGCACGGCCGAATTTACCGCCTCTGCTCGCCGGCGGCGAGCAGGCAGACAGCTCCCATCGGGAGGCTACCTGTCTCTGCTCCTCCCCTTTTTCCTTTCAACTGACCCATCTTGATTCTAAAATTTCTCAAACTTTGAAATGTAAACTCCCTTCAAACCTTTAACCAAACTTGGAGAGAAACTATAGGGCTTGAACTTTGATATAAATTGCTTGGCCAAAACTTCTATCAATCTCTCGAATTTGATCTCTGAACATTGGGAAAAATTCGAATCCCCTACTGTCTGTCAGTTCATCACATTTTCAGAGATTCCAATGTAATTCATCCAAAAGTAGAGACTCCAAATAAATAGCAAACTTTGTTTGATCCCAGCAAGATTTGGCATGATGAGATTATATATATCCAAAATTCCATTTTACATCTTAGACATGTATGGTCCTTACACAAAAACTCATGAAATTCATCTCTAAACATTGATCTAAAGGCTGCTCGAGTTCACTCTTCCAGACTTAGAAATTTTCAGAGTTATCATTGGAGAGTCTGAATTTATTTCATTTAGCTCACTTGGAGCTCAACTTTAACATGGTAAACTTCCTATTTAATCTCAAACCCAAGCACTTATCAACTCTCTGGACATCCACGATTCTTGTAAGCATGATCACTTCAAAGTTTTATACACAAAATCTTTCCAAAATCGAGCCCCAAGTTGAAGGTTTTTGCAGCTGTTCCAGACTTAGAATTTTTCTCAAGCTGACAGCAGAAACATAATACTTACCCAAGTTGATTAGCTCAAAAGAAATACTTAACAGCCAAATTTAGTTGTGATATCCTTCTCACAACAAGTTCAAACCATCAGCTGCCACTTTCACTTTGGGTCATAGGACTGTATATAAAGAAAATCCAAAGTTTCATGCTATCAAACTTACCCACTTTTCACTGTTTTCAGACAACCATTTTCCTGTTTTCAAATGGGGAATAGTGACCTTGATCTTTTTCTTTCCACATTTAATTGAGGCACTTGAGAAGGAAATTTTTGCTACCACTTAGTTCCAACAGGTTCCACTAACTTTGAATTGCTAATCCAAATTTTTGTTTGAAATTTTTCAAACTTCCTCTTCTCTTTTTGACTTTTGGTCAAATTTCATGCAAAAGTTGACTTTGCTCCTTAGATCACATTTCATTCTAAATTTCTCCACAACTGATAAGTACTATACTTAGGACTTAAACATCAGGGATGTTACAAACGGTCGGCGCCGCCTCCCCCGACGCCCGACGCCCTTGCAGCGTAGCCTCCCCGACGGCGGGCCCTCTTGCCCCGGAACAGTGGGATCTGGAGCCGCCTACCCGCGGGCTGCCGCGCCGTCTCCCCGACGGCGGGCCACCGCACCCCTTCCGCAGCCGGATCCGCGGCCGGCGTGCGCCGCCGCCCTTCTGGCTGCCGGCGCGTGCCGCCGCCCCTGCTAGGGGATCTGGGCCCCGCCGCCGGCGCCATTCCTGGCCTAGGCCCGCCAGATATGGGCCGAGCCCGCCAATCTAGCCCTAGCCCAGCCACCACCAGATCTGGGCCTTGGGGCGGCAGATCTGGGCCTTGGGGGCGGGGGATCGATCCTCCTCAGCTCCCCATCTGCTGTGGGTCTTGGGGTCGCCTTCATCTGTGCTGTCTGCCTATGCTAGTTTGCATCTTCACCCCTATGTTTGCCGGAGCTGTGACTACCTCGACAGATACACGCTGGCGGATGCTTTGCCGCCTGGTCGCACTACTTGTTCGTTGTCCCGACAGATGCTTTGTGATGCTTTGCCGTGTGGTTGCGCTACTTGTTTCGGTCTGTGATGGATGTTTCGACGGATGCTTGGCCGTCGCGATCCTGCTGCTTCTTGCGGATGCTTTGCCGCATAGTCCTTCTGCTAGTTGGTTGTCTTGGACAGATGCTTTGCCGTCGTTTCGTGTGGTTGTCGCCGAGAGTTTGATGTAGCGGCGCTACTGGTTCGGGTGGATGCTTGGCCACCCCCTCCCCCCTTTGTCGCTGGTAGTCTCATTCTTCGGCCTGGGTGGTGTTGCTCATCGTGGAGACTCAGATGTTGTTAAGGTCGCTGCTTTCTGTGCCTGTGGGTGCCCCTCCTCATTGTTGTCACCATGGTTCACTCGCTGCCATCCCATCGACTGGTTCTCACCCTAGCCCGGTTGTTGTGCGGTGTAGAGTTGGATTTGGAGACTTTTGGCGAAAGCCGTGGCCGGTGCCGACAACGGCTGCATCTTTGGATGTAGTTACCTTGCTGGAGGCGTTGTTGTGGCCTCCAAATCCATTCGGTTCGCCAGGTGAAGACTTGGACTGCTCATTCGCTGACGGTCGGACGATGGCGGCGTCGACACCGCTCCCTTCGTGAAGGCATCGTTCTGCAGGACCCTCTCGCCCTCAATCTACCTCTGGCTTCGGGCTGTTAGTCATTCGGTGACGTGCGTGTGTCCTTCGTGTTTCTTTCTCTCCTGCAGGTACCTGTCGCCTTAGATGTCCGACTCTGTCTTTGGTCGTGTTGTTAGGTGTTTGGCTTGTGTGGGTCTCCTTCTTCTTAGTCTTTTGTTGTTAGGGTCATTTCTTCTTGTTTGGGTCGTCTTGTACTTGACTTTTCTCTTCCGCTTAATGAAAAACGTGCTACGCACGTCTCAAAAAAAAAAAGTTCCATTTTCTTAAAAAAATTGTGAGTAAAAAATATCATTTAGAAGTAGTAAGCATGGACTAATAATAAAACTAATTACAGGTCTGGCTTGTAGATTGCGAGACGAATCTAATAAGGGTAATTAAATCATGATTAGCGAATGGTTAGTGTAGCATCACTGTTACAAATCATGGATTAAGTAGGCTCATTAGATTCGTCACACGACACTCCATCAATTTAATAGGGGTTTTTTTCGTCCACATTAGTACTCCATGCATGTAAGATTCCTTTTAATGTGATGCATAAAACAAATTTTATGAGGAAACTAAACATGACCGCACAATATCCGGCATGATTGGAAGCCCTCCAGATTCTAGCGAATCCATAACGATCCAAACGGGGCCAAAGCCGGGTAAAAAAATTGGCGAGAGGCTGAGAGCCCCTCGGTTGACCTGAACGTGCAAGCTACCCTGACATAAGTGGTGCCAAACAACCGGCGCACGAGCTAGTGCCAGGGCGAGGGTGCTAAAAAAAAGATTGAAACAGTGGTAAAGATCAATGACAGTTGCTCTGTGGAGGACTGAATTGTAGCAATAAATTTTATGGCATGCACATTATATTGCCCAAATTAAAATGCAGCTTAGACAATAATAATTCCTCATAAAATTGAAAAGCTTCCTCACAATTTGCATTTCTCTGCAATTAGCCAAAATTATTGAAAGCCTGAGTACATGCACGCACACCATTAATTTCAGTAACAAGCAATCGACAGCTGGTGCATATCTAGTCCGATATATAGCTTCCATCGATCAACCATAACAATTCATGGATGTGATGGAAGTATGGATGGTAATAAGATCAGTCCGCTAGTCGTTATGCAAGGTTGTACATGAGGGATGCTCTTTTAGAGTCAAACCTCCAGATGAAGCGGTAGTCATTGGAGTTACCCGTTAGGCGCTCAACGACACATGGCACAGTGAGCAAGGCAGTGCCATCCTCATGTTCCCACGAGATCTTTGCGGTGCATGGGAAGGCGCACCTGGCACTCGGCAAGCACGACATGATACTGAACGCTTGCACGTACAAGACCACCTCACCGTTGATCCTCCTCGACGCGGTGGCCCCTGGCAGGGAGTCGAGCCAGGGGCATAGCGGCTGCCCCACCATCTTTTTGTAGGCGTCGTTCGCTAGACGGACGCGGTTATTGTTGCAGCCAGATACGACGGCTGGGAGCGCGCCGGGCAGCGCCAGCTCAGCCTCCACTTCTCCTGGTGTCTTCTTGGACGTCATGGCCACCTCTTCCGCCGACATGTTGGTGGAGCCGGCGGTGTTGCTACTACAACAGTCGATGCGGATGGTGGTGCGCTTGGGGCGAGTGGGACGGGGCTTGATGACCTTGGGCACCTGCAACTTCGAGATCAGGTCGCGCTCTATTGGGAACAGCCGCTCCACATGTGGCAATGGCGCCCATGGTGAAGCAAAAGACCCCTTATTAAGGGAAAGTCTCCGGAGATCTTCTTCACAACTACTTGGAAGAAAAACCTGAGGCCTGTACCATCCCCTCGCGGCCTCCATGGGTCTTTCAACATCACCGGTAGCCCACCAGGCTATAGGCGGTGGAGGGCAAGAAGAAATCATGTCCCTCTCCCTCTTTATCATTGGATGCGGCAGGAGATGACAGTCCTGTCGACCGCGCTTCTGTGCCCGCCATTGGACGTTGCTTACCGCCGTGGCACCAATAGGCATCGGCGGCGACGGCGGCGGCATGGGCTTAGGCGCGATAGGCCGGAACCGCTGTTCCATTATGGCCTCGCTAGCCTCAGCAGACACCTCCTTGTGTTTCGCCATGAATGCCATAGTGTAGCTCTCTGGTTCTATTGCCTATCTTGTGCAGGTGTGAGTTCGTTTGGCTATAGGCGTTGTATTAATAGGAAGAGGTGAAGGTGAGGCCTGCGCAGGCCAATCGAACGGCAGAGGCACGTGTTTGGCCGGCAACGGCCACGTGGAGATGGCATGCCAAACACGTAGACAATATATGCATACGTGATGCATTGCCTGCACTAGCTAGCTTGCCAGCCACGCCACAAACTTTTGTGCAAGAGTGTTAATGGGTGGTGACGCTGCTGTTTCAGCTCCATGTGTGTATATATAGAGAAAGAAGGGTTTTCAACAGCCAAAGAAAGAAGGGTTTTCAACAGCCAAAGAATGCACGGACCATGTGTGCAGCATGCGACCACGTTATAGATCCATGCATGGCGATGAGCTTCATCGGCGCAGCTAATCATTTCGCCGGAAAGGTCGTCATTGATTGGATCTACTACCAGCGCGATAGGCCTTGTTTGTGTTTGTGCACCGGGTAAATATATATAGTGTTTCGTTCTCTTTTGGAGTCATGGTTTTCAAAAAAATTTCCAATACGTTACTGCTACTTCTAATTGAAATTGTAAGGTAGTTAGGAGTTGTTTTACACGTAATAATGCCAAAAATAATGGCATGGCGTGTGTCTCTACTGGTCACTTTTCCCCCTTTTCCTGCTACAGTTTCGAGTTTGTCATTTTGTTTGTATGGTGTGTTGACGTTTGAATATGGTTGGATGATTAATTGACATGTCTCACAAAGCATCTCGATCACTTTGCCAGTTTTGCGTGCATTACGAAGCCTCTAGAATTCACGTCTCTACTTGTGGGTATATATGCGTTGATATGTAAATGTATATTATTGCGTACAAGGCATTGCTTAAAACAAAATAAGTTGGCACGTCATGAGTTGATGACTCATGGCTTATGCGCAGTCGACCATGTCTCTTTCTGCATGGAGCATGAGCATGAGCATGAATATGAATAAGCAGAGATGAACAAAGAAGCGAATTCTGGTCAAGGAAAAGCGACAAGTAGTCCGCCGCATGCGTCAACGCATGCATGCAAACCAGGGGACGCATGCATGCAGCAGCCTGCCAGCATCCAAATGGACGGACACGCGCAACGGCCAGCCGGCCCGTTGGCTAGGTGCGCCGCAAGCGCACGGTCCGCAAGGCACCATGAGCTCGACGCCAAATGATGATTCATGCATGTTGAAACATCTATCTCACCAACACGTCAAAAGTTGCATTGTATGCATCATGCATGTAGACGCCGTCCACCAACATATATGTTTGACCATAGTCTTTTTGAACATTATTATTATAATCATATCTTGCCAATGCTTTTTTTTATCTTCTATACTACCACTTTTAAGCTAAATATTTGCACTTCACGGAAAAAAAACAAAATCCTTGTATAAAAACCTCCAATAAAATTTAATGTATGTGCACCATGTTTGTAGAGGCTAGATGACATTACGACGTATATGTAGTTATCTCCCGATCGGCCAGCAAATCAAAAGTTGCGTTGCACACTCGAGGTCTTTTTTTTTTTCTAGAATACGCATGAGAGCCATGTATCATTGTATTAAAAAGAAAAATAAATTGTCATCATACAACGTGAGTTTGGGCTCTCGTAACGTCCCTAATTAACTGCTCTCGTAACGATCGTCTATATATCGCTACTACTCACTGAGTGAGAGGCAACCTAGTTTAGCTGCCACTCGAGCTCATACATAGATGATGTTG
The DNA here is from genome assembly GCA_015476505.1 of Urochloa ruziziensis. Taxonomy (NCBI): domain Eukaryota; kingdom Viridiplantae; phylum Streptophyta; class Magnoliopsida; order Poales; family Poaceae; genus Urochloa; species Urochloa ruziziensis. Next base: position 20,077,149 of record CM027118.1, read on the forward strand.
TTTCTACAAACTATAATTATTCATTACGTACAAATTGTCATGTGGAAAAACATGTGTCAACGAACAGTCTGGCAATTTGTTGTTGGATCCTGAAAACTAGTGTGACCTGTAGCTACACAATGCAAGTTGGTCCTTACTACTCTGTTGGAGAAATATGTTTGTAAACACTTCATATGCCTGTAAAAATATTGGTGTCATATGTTTCATGCTTGTGCTGCTTTGTTAAAAAGAAAAATTTCAAGTGAACAACACCAACCCATAGATGAGGGCCGCGACCGGGCGGTGCGGTATGACGGATGGCCCGTTCGCCGGCGGTGGGGGAGGGGAATCGCGACAGTAGCGTGCGGGCAGGCGGCGGCGTAGGCCGCCGGAGCCGAGGAGGAGCTGGCGGCAGGGGCTTGGCCCCACCTGGCAGCGATGATGGCGGGGCAATTCGGGGCTTATATTAGCCCTGGCTAACAAAATCTCCGCTAGAAAGATGATAAGCCTATTTTTTTTCCAGAAGAAGACGTATAGGTTTCCGATTTATATGCTTAACATACGGTTTGTCCGCGAATGCTCTTTTTTTTTTTTTTTTTTTTTTGAGGGAATGTCCGCGAATGCTCAATTGATGCGGGGGATGGATGCGCATGGAGTAGCTGGGCCAGTGTGGCGCTATTTTGTATGTATGGCCAAGAAGCAAGCAGCCTTGCATTGCGTCGAGGTGGCCTGTTCTAAATTTTTTTGACGGCCCAACAAAGCTCACTTTGGTTGCAAAGTCGCTATCCGTTGATTTAAAGCATGAAAAGAATGATATAGGGTAGGTTGAATTAATAAATTACTTTCTAAAAAAATTGTATCTTGTGGCCTAGGTACTTCAATTGGATCCTTAAATTATGAGCAAGGATTATAAAAAACTGATTAGCAATGGTGATACACTGTTCCACGTTCAGAGATGAACCAAATCAGTCTTTGATATATCGTGTTAGATGAACCGTTGGAGCTAATCTGAGTCGCTGATGAATAGGGATTAGGGACGGCGGAATAGCCAAAATGGTCCCTAAACTATAAGCCAAGGCTCAGTTTCGTCCCTGAACTACAAAAACGACCGTTTTCATCCTCGAACTATCGGATTCGGCTCAATTTAGTCCTTGCGCCGACGTGGAGCACCACGTTGTCGTCCTCGTCAGCGTCCAGGTCATTATCTCATGTAAAATGTCGATTTTGCCCTTACCTCTTGGCCATCCCTTTCTCCAGGACCAAATCCCTCCCGGAACCCCCGTGCGCATCTATTTCGCTCAGCTCCAGGCGAAGGAGACCACCACACTTGCTCCACTTCGCCGCCGTCTCCACTTCGCCGCCGTCCCCAACAACGCGCCGCCTGTTGAAGCTCTCCAACACAGCCCCAGGCCTGCTTCCCATCTTTAATCCCGTCTAGCTTTGCGGCCTCAAGCCTTAACTGCTCAAGCGCCCAGCTCGCCCCCACCCCAAGAATGCCGCGCGGATCTGCTGCAGGCCAACCGAGAGGGCCAACGCAGGCAAGGAGAAGAGTAGTGCGTGGTGTGGTTGAGGAAGAAAGAGCACCCGGCGCTCAAGCTTCTGATTCGGCTGGCATGGATTTGGAGGTAACATTTTTGTGAGTCATGGTCAGGGCATGCGCTTCAATTGAAATTGAGGGATGTAAGATTCAATTTGTGATGAGAATACTTTGTTTTTCCAATTTGCAGCTTGAACGACTACTTGATGAGCATAGAGAAGGGATGGTGGTCAGGACTGGATTGAGGTGCCACCATGGGTTGTACCCGATTTTGTGCTGCAGCTGGTCAGGTCCAAATGTAGGTCGTAGGTTCCTTTCATGCTCCCAAGTTGAGCAACCTTGTGAGTTCAAGTACTGGATCGACCAAGAGTTTTCTGGTAGAGCAAGAAGGGTGATTGAAGAATTGGTGTCTATGAGAAGTAGTATGACAGAGTTATTTGTGAATTCTTCTGAACAATGGGATGTCATGTATGCTGAACGACAGAGAGCACGAAAAGAAATTCGTGAACTGAAATCAAAAGTTAGTGAACAGCATAGTTGCAATATGCTGTTGTTGTGTTTCTGTATTGTAATTAGTGGAGGCCTATGGCTGATATTGTAATGTTGTGAAATGTAAGCATGTCTCCAATTCATATAATAAAAGTAGTTATTCATTCAAAGGTTCTAGTTGGAAGTTCAAAGTGACAGACCATGGGAGTCTTTAATACAAATGATACAAGTGACATGCACTGCATTCTCAAGTTACATGATGCTCTTCTCTGATGACACTACATGCTTTCCTAGTCTTTTCCTAGAGGAGCTGCTTTGTCCTCCATGTCCAGCTGAAGAGGACCGGATGGTGGCTGAACCAGTTCCACCTGACACATTGATGGTTGCCTTTGCAGATGATCCAGTAGCTATGCCGGCTCTTGTCTCAATTATAACAGATGCACTCCCACCAGCAGGAGCCTTTGCTGATGCTTGAGCAATGGACTTTGAGTTTGCAAATGAGACCATTTTTCTCTTATTGCGAGACTGCACAAAAAAGATTTGAAATTACTTATCTGAAACTTGACTTGTCTTTGCTGTACCAATTGACTAAGTTTACTAACCTGAAGGTGGGATGAATCAGTCCTTTCACTTGGCAGCAACCTGCTCTGACTTGAAGATGAGGCAGCACGCTTTCTTTTAGATTGCTTGTATGGTGCAGGTTCTATTGGCAAAGGTGTGGTACTTCCCTGACTTATTGCATTGCCTGCCTGCTGTTGTGAGGAATTTTGTGACCCTGAAGCTCCCTGCAGTTAGACACCCAAAGTTAGTGATCTCAAGTCAAATATAAAATTATATAGGCTAACAACTTGACAAGATAGACACCATTAGCATAGGGCATCTCCTAATGTTGTGATCAGACCCTTTGCAACGACTACATTTAATTTTAGTGCCAACTCTGCTTGCTTTGGTGCTTGATTTAACTGGCTCTGAAGCATCTTTCCTTCTATTTTTTGCTGGTCGACCTGGCATTTTTTTCACTCTAGGAGGCAATGGTTTAGGATTTTCAGACACAGGCCATGCTGATTCATGTTCTACTGGTTGCAGAACATGTTGATATGTCATCTTGTATGCCTCAATAGAAAAACACTTTTGCACATAATTGTTTGGCTCTTCGGACATCTTGAACAGGGCAGCACATGCATGTGAACAGGGAATTCCAGAAATTTGCCAATATCTGCAGGAGCATGTATTAGCCTTGAGATCAACTGTGAACTTCCATTTTTGTCTCTGACTTCAAAACCAGCTTCACCATTCCATAGTACATGACAATATTGGGTTCTATGCCTGATCTTACGAAACTTCCTGATAATGTTGGGGTATATAGCCATTAACCACCTCTCACTGTTGCTTCTATTCTCTTGGATTCTTCTAGTCACTAGGACCCTGATTTCCTCTAACATAGATAGGATAGGCTTGAACCTGGCTTCTATAATCCAACTATTAAATGATTCACTCATGTTATTGTCAACAGATTCACAATTGGACCCAGTCTTGAACCAAGCTCGAGACCAATGTCTTGGGTCTGTATTCTGCAAATCCCTCCATCCATCAGAAGTTTTGCCGGCAAGCTTGTTCTTGTAGTGATTAAACTGGATTAGGTTTGATGCCTTGGCAATTTTCCAGAATCTCTTTTGATATTCCTGTAGCCTATGTTTTTTCCTCCAGTTGGCATAAATGTGTCGTGCACACATTCTATGCTCGGCTAATGGAAACAGCTTGCTGACAACACTTAGAAGCCCCTGCATAAATGTCAGAAACAATATTAGCACTCAATATATATTACCTTTTGTCAGTTAATTGGTACAAAACAATTCTAAGTAAAAAAATACCTTTTGTTTGTCAGTTATGAATACCCAGCCTTCAGCACCAATTGGGATATGGATATCTTTTTGAAGATGTCCAAGAAACCAATCCCATGAATCTTTATTCTCATATTCAACAACAGCCCATGCAATTGGGTAAATCTGATTATTTGCATCCCTTCCAACAGCTGATAGTAACTCACCTTTCATTGGCCCTTTGAGAAAGCAACCATCAAGCCCAATTACTCTCCTGCATCCATTTAAAAATCCCCTTCGACATGCATCCAAACAGATATAGATTCTTTGAAAAACATGGTCCGTCTCTTCAGGATCTAAAGCAACATGTACACTGCTTCCAGGATTACTTCGCTTCAGCTCCAATGCATAGTCATACAGTTTTGAGTACTCACCGACTTGACGATCCATTATCTTCTTAACAACCCTTGCCTTTGCCCTCTTTATCATTGTGATTGACACATCTACACCCATATCTTCTTGTACTGTCTCCTTCATTGCTCTGGCCTTCCATGCTGGATTTGCCTTGATAGTACTTTCATACTTGTCACAAATTCTTTTGGTAGACAACCTTTTATTCTTTAATTCTGGACAGCATGCATGATTGTCATTATATGTCACAATCTGAAACCAATCTGACCTTGAGTTGTATGAAGCATGTAGAACCCAGGGACACCCTTTCCACCCGCAAATAGCCCTAAGCCTTTGCTTGTCATTCTTGGGAAATTTGATATTCACCTTCATTTTCAAGGCATACCTCTCTATTGCATCTTTCAATTCATCTCTTCCTCTGAAGCACATGTCGACAGCAAAGTGTGGAGTCTCATCATGACTGTCAAATATTGGGAACCTGCAGTTCCTTCTCCTAGAAACACCATCACTGTCCTCATCATATGACGCCTCATGGTCTGAATCAAAATATGCAATGCCATCTCCAGATTCATTGAATTGAATATTATTGTTTGCAGCACTCCCTTCAGGCATATTTGAAGTAACTGGGGTGTCCTCATCCAATGGAATATCTCCTCTCTTCCTTGCTTCTGCCATAAACTCTTTGTATTTGGTTCTTATCTCTCTTACTTCATCATCTTCATCACTTGTAAATCCTGTGGCATCAAAATCACTGTCTTCCTCTTCCTCCTCCTCCTCCTCCTCCACTCCCTCTTTCTCTACATGTTGGTCCCCATTCTGTGCATTCTGAGCATCTGCAATACTAGTTATAGCATTACAGCCATCCATAGGAGCTACTGGAGCATCCAAATCCATTATGTTTTCATCTCGAAACAGGTTAAATACATCATCATCTCCATACTGTATCTCTGTACCTTCATTGCCACTCATGTCCAACTCAATTGTTTCAGTGTATATGTCCACAGCCCCACTACAACCTATCTCATTAACCATGTCCATGCAAGATTTGTCATCTACAAGAAGTCTCATTCCACTATTTAACTTTGCACCCACGGGCAACCAGTACATCCTAACAGATCTACGAAAGGTTGTGTGATCCAAAAGATGGCCATTGAGCTCTGGGATTGATAGTTTGTCCTTCTCGATGTGTGATACTCCCATATCCCCATTACAATACTGCATCTGTGACCCATCAAGAACAAAATCCCCATTGAAATGAAATCTAACAATCAATACCTCTTCATCTCCCATATTAATTCCGCCCTACAGATTCACTACATGGTCAAATTTCACCCAAAAACGAAATCAAACTCAGACCTACGAGTAGAACTCGAACTCACCTCAACTGACGATGCACCTCCACGGCACAAGACCTTCGCTGCTTCACGGAATCACCAAACAATCCAGAGTAGGCAACACTTTTCCCCTCCAGAATATCGCCTCCTCGTCCTCCAAACCCTAGCCCTCAAGAGCAGCCGCCATGGGGGAGGAGGAAAAGAGAGGAGTCTGTTATCCCTTCAGCTTGTATTGAAAGAAAGGAGGGGTAAAACGGTCACACAAAGATGCCACGAAACCCTAGCTGACTTGGACGCTGACGAGGACGACAACGTGGTGCTCCACGTCGGCGCAAGGACTAAATTGAGCCGAATCCGATAGTTCGAGGATGAAAACGGTCGTTTTTGTAGTTCAGGGACGAAATTGAGCCTTGGCTGATAGTTTAGGGACCATTTTGGCTATTCCGCCATTCTAAAACGGCGTATAGAGAAAAAATTCGGAACCAGAACGAGTGCCGCTGCTAGGAAAACTCGTGTGACGGGAACAATAAGAACCGGAACCGCCAACCCTTGCCAGGGAAGGGGAAAAAAAAGGAAAACTAAAGAATAAGAAGAAACAAACCAGGTAGCGTATCATTGGAACGATACATCTTTTTACACTTTACATTTTTTTTATTCCAACGCACCGAACCGTACATACATTCTTAACATAAGTTTTGTAAAATCTGTAGATAATTTCCGCATGTTAGGGGCAGTCCATACATATATGGCGTCAAGTTTTTAAAAGTTCTATCTAACGATTTTGTTTCCAAATTGGAGGATCAATTTATATCTCTACCTAACAATAATAATAATAATAATAAAACGATGAGTGCTTCTGCCCAAATTTTGTGGTACCTCAACTTCTCCGATTCAAAAACGGCATGACAAGAGCAAAACTAATCGAAGAAAACCGAAAACCTCCTGATTTACCGGTGCAACGAGAAAAAAGGAAACCAAATCTCTGTGTTGAAGAAAAACTCTCAGGTTGAAAGGAAGCAATCCCTGTTGGAGGTACGACCATGGGCCCACAGGGACACATGGATTGTCTCCAAACCCCAGCCGACTGGGAGAAGCCAATCGCGCAGAAGGCGCACCCCCACACCGACCAGAAGATGATCGTCAACGAGGCGGACGTACTCATCGCAATGACGCTGCTACATCATCCCACGGGCCGGCACACAGTGTCGACCTCCGGCAAATCATCAACGCCAATCGCGACGCGCGCTCCATCCTTGAATCCAAGAGGCGTGATGAAGCCCGGGGGTACAAGGAAGAAGACGACGAGTACCCAATGTTCTCCAGGGACATTCGGATGGCGGTTTACCCGCAACCATTCAAACCAGTCGGCTTCGAGAAGTACAACGGCAAGACCTCCCCTGAGTCGTGGTTGCGTATCTACTCTACAGCTATTGAGTGCGCGGGTGGCAACAACGCCATCAAGTGCAGATACTTTCCAATGGCACTTGAGCCCGCTCCACTCACATGGTTTGAAAACCTGCCACGACGCTCCATCGACTCCTGGGAACGCCTGAAGAAGATCTTCGTGTCAAACTTTCAAGGCACATACAGTCGCCCCAAGACTCGACACGACCTCGCCATGTGCAAACAGCACAAAGGAGAAAGCGCGCGCGACTACATGCGCCGCTTCATGGAAATCAAGACTCTGGTGGTGGACGTCTCTGATCGCGACTGCATCGACTTGTTCCAGAACTGCATCACCAACAGGTTCTTTGACAGGCAATTTGGCCTGCATCGACCAAGGACTCTGGACGCCCTGCGTGACCAAGTTGAGACGTGGTCTGAGCAAGAAGACCGCGACCTCGAGAAGTATGGCCCTCCCCAGGGCAGGGAGAGGCAAAACGACAAAGGCCAGCAGGGCTCCCAGAACAACAAGCGCAAGCCAGACGACACAGTCGCGACTCTGGAGACTGGCATGCGAAGCCAGAAAAAGAACTACCCCGGCAAGAGCGATGTTGAGAAGATCATGGACAGGCCGTGCCCAATGCACCCAAAGCACAAGCACACCATGGGCCAGTGTTATGATCTCTAACGCATATACGCCGAGAAGGATCGAGAGAACAAGGCCAAGAAGAAGACGGCAAGGGAACCACTCGATCCTGAAGCCAAGAACAAGGACAGGGCCGACGACGAAGAAGACGACGACGACGAGGACCAGACGCCCAAGTTCCAAAATCCCAAGAACGTACTCATGGTCATCATGGGTGGCGACTATGGTTTTCCCACTCGGAGGAAGCATAAGCTCGCTCTACGGCACATAATGGCAATTGAGCCAGCCGTCCCAAGATTACTAAAGTACTCGGAGGTTCCAATCACCTTTTCCAGGGCAGATCAGTGGAACAGCTACGACGAACTAGGGCAATTGCCACTCGTCCTGGACCCCACGGTGGCAGGATCACAACTCACCAAGGTGCTCATCGACGGCGGGGCAGGGCTGAACGTGCTATTCTCTAGCACCCTGAAGAGGATGGGACTCGACATTGAAAAAATGTTGACTCCCACCGATTCCCCGTTCTACGGCATTGTCCCTGGTAATGGCAGTCTTCCCCTCGGCCAAGTGTTGACGGCCATTATAACCTCGTAGTGACCGTCAACATTTCGGTAAAATGAGGATGATCATACCATATTCCATACATAAAAGTATTTTCACTGACAAATTCCACAAGTTTTGGATGAGTTGTGCTTGCAGGATGAACCAGGAGAAACAAGGGCCAAACCTGGCACAGAGCCAGGCCGGCCGGCCTAGGCCAGGCCGACCGGCCTCCCCTGGCTAGGTCTGGCCACGTCATTGATCCACAAGCCATGCCAAGTGCCCAGGATGATCAAGCACCGTGCAAACAACGTCGGTTTGATCCAAGGACCCGGAAGGCCTAGAGGTGAAAGCACATGGATTGAAGGGCCCACATCCTAGGATTCTCGGACAGCTTCAACTAAATGCAACCGTTACCGACCTTGGGAGAGCATCAGGACCGTTCCTGCAGAGGACGGTGCCAAGTGGCACCAGGGCCAGGCCGGCCGGCCTCCCTCTGTGGCCGCCACGTCTCCTCCTTCGCGTGAAGCTTAAGCAGAGCCTTGGCGTGCTAATGACGCTGACATCCACCCCCTGGAGGCTATAAAAGGAAGCTCATTCACCTTGGGAAGACACACACCACATATCTCAAGTCTTTACTTGAAGGGAGCTCTAGTATCTTTTTCATTTCTTAGATTAGGATTAGAGTTAGGAGTAGAGTCGAGTCGAGCTTAGCTCGGATCTTCGGAGTCTTCGGAGTTCTGGTAAAGCTCTTGTATCCTTTCCTTCTTTTGAAGAGTTTATTTATATAATTACTTTCTTATTTCAGAGCTTAAGTTATCTTTTATATTTCACTCTTGCTCTTCTTTAAGAGTAAAGATCTTGCTCTCTTTAGAGCAAAGTCCTTTTTCCCCTTTAGTATTAGTGTAGAGTTTAGTTTAGCTCTACCGGGTTTTATCTCGCGGGTTTGCTCGCCTTGACCGGGCCGTAAGACGCCTTAGGGAAGACGGGGATTTCTCTTGACAGGCCTCAAGAGAAATCTTAATCATCGAGTGCAGACGTGGTGTCTGGCTTGTTGGTTAACTAGAAAGTGTGTTGCACCCCACGGTACAGCAGTGGTAGGCGGCAGGTGGTGACAGCCCCTGTCCGTCCTTCGTAGTCCACCACGTTCGGGTGTATTCATAACAGTAGTGCTGAGCCCGGAGAACCCCCTCTCTCACCCCGTTCTGAGGTTCTCCCGTTCTAGCCGTCGAAGCGAGCTCTGTTCCCGGTATCTAAGCTAGGGTCTAGGCTAAGGCTAGAGTGCCTTTTGCTCTGAGTTAGAAAGAGTCTAGGTCCGGTCTCTCCCAACATCTTTTCTTTTCTCTAGAAATAGGTGCTCCGTGTGTCGCTGGTCTTTCAGACCTTCTATCCGGTCATTAACTTGACCATTATCCACCCAAACTTAGAGTTTGTGCCCCTAGGTTTGTGGCTTGATATTTCTGGCAAGATATATCATTTTATTCTTCAATACACTTTAACTATCTGCTTCCCTGCGGAAATATAAATACGATACCCTGGGGTTACACCCGAGGTGAAGTGCTACAACGAGATATATTCTGTGCGCTTGCAGAATTAATTTTGCATACAACGACATATATCTACGCGCTCTTGAGCGTTGCTAAAACGTGACGCTAAGGAGTGCCAACACCAAGTCACATTACCAGTCACATTCGGCACGTAGGAGAACTACAGGACGGAATACATCAAGTTCGAGGTCGCGGACTTTGAGACTTCGTATCAAGCGATCCTCGGACGTCCGGCTTTGGCCAAGTTCATGGCCATACCACACTATGTCTACCTCGTCCTCAAGATGCCAGAACCCAGAGGCGTCATCTCTATCCGCGGCGACTTGCGACGATCATACAACTGCGACAGAGAGGCTGTAGAGTTTGCGGCTACCACTCAGGTACCCAACGCCATGGCCCAGATCTTTGCAGCGGCTCAGAAGCTAAAACAGACAGAGTATGAAGTCCCCAGCAAGGAGCCCGGACCACACAAGGCGGCCGTCCCTGAAGACGTGGCGACCAAGGACGCACCACTACTGGAAGGAGACCAGTCGAAGACCACGAAGATCGGGGCCGGCCTAACCCCGAAATAGGAAGGCGAGCTCGTCAGGTTCCTGCAAGCCAACCGCGACATCTTCGCGTGGAAACCTGCAGATATTCCAGGAGTGCCAAGGAACCTGATCGAGCACAGCCTTAACGTCGATCCCAAAGCTACACCCAGGAGGCAACGGTTGCGACGGATCGCAACCGACAAGCGAGAGGCACACCGATAAACAACATCCGCCTTCAACTCTTCCCATTCTCCTTGCTTGGGAAAGCAAAGGAGTGGTTCTATGCTAACAAGGCATCATTCGATGGACGCTGGCAGACTTGCGCAGACGCATTTCTGGCCAAGTACTTTTCGGTGGGCAAAACCAATGCCCTCCGAGGAAAAATCACTAGCTTTCAGCAGCTAGAAGGAGAAACAATTCCCGAAGCTTGGGAGCGACTGCAAGAGTATATTGCAGCCTGCCCCCACCATGGTGTGGAAGATTGGCTGATTACCCAGAACTTCTTCCACAGCCTGAGCCGACGATCGCAAGAGATGTTGGATGCAGCCGCGGGAGGAGCATTCCTCTCGTTGGATGTAGACGCAGCAAAGGCGCTCATCGAGAAAATATCCACTCATCAGAGCTGGATAGGAGAAAGACAAGCTCCCCGCAAGGGAGTACATCAAATTGACTCCGTCGATATGCTGGCCACTAAAATGGACCTTCTCTTGAAAAAGATGGAATCTCCTGGCAAGGAGATGAATCAGATCATGGAGGAGAGAATCACGTGTGAAACGTGTGGAGAAGCAGGACACTCGGGCGACACTTGCCCGATGACACAAGAGGAAGCCCATTTCATTGGAAATACCAACAATTCAGGCTTCCGTCCTCAACAAGGTTGGAATTCTAAGCCCAATTTCCCCTTCGGCCAACAGCAAGGTAATGGCTCTAACAACGGTTTTCAACCGTCGCTAAAGGACATCTGGTATGGCCAAAAACAGATTAACGATAGCATTAGCAAGAAATTTCTTGCTAATGATAAAGTTATGGAGTCAATGGCCTCCCAGATAAAAGCTTTTAATTCTGTCGTTAAGAACCAGCTGAGCTTCAACAAAATGATTGAAACTCAAGTAGCTCAGCTGGCTGCATCCTGCCCTAACCCAAATGCGGGGAAGTTACCCGGGCAACCGGAGGTTCCTTTTAAGGAAAATGTTAGTGCGGTGACCACGCGGACTGGCAAGTCCACGCAGGACCCACACAATCCACAGGATGCAGGTACTCGACAGAAGGAAGCTAGCCAAACCGAGGTGGCCGCCGAAGAGGAAGATGACGAGGAAACCACCTCTGTCTCAAAGGAGGGGAACGAGGCACCGCAAGCCTCAAGCTACAGCCGAGATCCCACTTTCCTCCCGTTCCCAGAATGGAGGAGAAGACCCGTGGCCGACGAACAATTCGACAAGTTCGTCGAGGTAATCAAGAAGGTATACATCAACATACCATTACTTGATGCTTTGCAGGTCCCGACATACGCCAAGTACATCAAGGATATACTTAGCAACAAGCGGACTCTACCCACAAGGGAGACGGTACAGCTGACCGAGGAATGTAGCTCAGCTATACTCGGGCCCCACCTTAAGAAGAAAGATCCTGGCTGCCCCACAATATCATGCTCTATTGGAGGCCATGACTTCGACAACGCCCTATGTGACTTGGGGGCGAGCGTCAGCGTAATGCCCAAGGTAGTCTTTGACCACCTTAAACATATATCGCTTGTCTCTACACCCATGTGTTTGCAGCTAGCGGATCAATCGATCCGCAACCCCCATGGAGTCGCAGAAAATGTTCCGGTCAAGATCAGGATTTCTTCATCCCTGTGGATTTCATCGTCCTGGATATGGAAGCCGGAGCAACGAACTCTCTCATCCTTGGGAGACCGTTCTTGAGCACTGCGAATGCAAACATTGACATGGGACGTGGGACCATTCAACTGAGGATTAACGGAGGTACCGAGAGTTTCTCTTTCCGTCCTAAGGAGATCCCCCATCAAGTCAATATGGTCGAAGAAGTCATGCCCCGAAAGTCCAAGATGCCGAGCGTAGAAACGCTCATGAAGATGGTGGAAGCCTTCGCCGCCAAAGAAAAGAAGAGGCATGATCGCTATCATGCACGGCGAAGAATATCGAGAACCAAAGCGCTGGAGGAGCAAGCAAAGCGCGATAAGGAGGTTGAATCCAAGTCCCGTCCAGCCCGAAAGGAATGGCGGGTAAAAGCAGTCCCGAACAAGGATTCGGAGAGTTCCGCTCAGGACGAAAAACTCGAGCCCTCGCCATAAGGTATATGGTACGTATCTTTGCATTGCATATAGAATAGGTTTTTCATTTCAATTCTTTTCATTCATCACAGCATGTTTAAATTTTCGAAGCTTGCATTTATATTTCAATTGTGCATTAGGAAGCATATAAAAAAATATATATATATTTTGGCCAAACTTCAGGCCGGCCGGCCCCACCTAGGCCGGCCGGCCCCACTTGTCAACTCCACTGGCCAGATCACAGCAAGCAAGGAACAACATCATGTGGGAGGACACGACACAAGAGGATGGAGGAAATTGGACACAACTCCAGGCCGAACGGCCCCAGCCAGGCCGACCGACCTCCAAGCGCCGTTGCTGTCCCATCCTCACCTACCAGAGCACTCAGCACAGGGCAGTGACCACCGACGCACGGGATGGGCACGACCGGCGCCATGTGCAGGCCGATCGGCCTGCCTCAGGCCGGCCGGCCTCCCCCTGCTGCGCCTCTATAAATACCGGTGCCCAGCTCTGAAGGAAGACGCCCCAAGCTCAGGTATGCGTGCATCCTGCTCAATTCCCTTCTCCCTCGCTTAAATTTCGAAATTCTCTAAGTAAGGTTAGAGTTTAAACCACAAGGAAATTATGCTAAAATCCATTCTTGAATCCTTGTGAGAACAAACCCCTGCCGGTTGAACGAGAACGTTTGTGGTGGTTCTTACCCCACAAGAACGACTAACCGAGTTGTGGTGATTAATCTCCCACAAGAACGCCTAACATCTGACTGTCTAACCCTTGATTTCCTTCGGGTATTGTTAGACTAATCTTTTACAGGAATCATGTGGACTAAGGTACGTGGAGTCGTCACCAAGCTCACCTCTTCGAGCTCTCGCCGCTCTCGGGGATCATGTACTTCCCGGGATACTATGTCTGTCGACTCAACTCGACGCGACACAGAGTCCCAGGAGGAGGAGGTGCCGAGGAACAGGCTCCGCATCAGGATCATGACTCGGGTCGAGCACATCGTTGCTCGGACCGAAGATGAGAGAACGGTGCTGGACCAGCTCCAGGACCGCTGCTTCACAAACGCCAAGTACTTCGACCCCATGCTGCTGATCAAGACCGGTCTCGAAGGAGACATGGAACGGGCGTTCAACAATGCCGGATGGCAAAACTTCTACCCCGTCACGGAAACAGGTTCGCATTTTCTTACTATGGAATTTTTGATGAGTTTGAAAATCGAAGTTCTTCCCAACGAGACAAACATTTGCTTTCGATTTTTCAATGAGGATTTTGTTTTGACCCCAAAACAACTCAGTGAGGCTCTTGGTTTTAACAAGAGATGCATCATTGATGCCAACCTGCTGGTGACTAACCACCGGTACAACCGTGCCGCATGGTGGGATAGCATCACAGGGGAGCCATCCTCGGGGAAAAATAGCATTACCGCTATCCACAACCCCACTCTTCGTTTCCTGGCGAAGTGGATCGCTATGGTGGTCCACCCGCGCGCTGATTTGCGTCTCTGCCTTTTGCCTGATTTAGAGTGCCTGTATGCCATGGTCAAGAAAATTCGCTTTTCTCCGATCATGAGCATGCTTGAGAACTGGCAGAGGTTAGTCAGTGGCCGAGCCACAATTGACATAACCTCGCTAGTCACACGCATCGCCAACCATGTTGGTGCTTTGCAGGGCGCTCAAGTCACCTTCCTCCCAACTACACAAGAATATCAGTACTGCATTGGTTTAGACCATTTCATCTAGGGTCACTTGATGCGTGAGGGCCCTGGCAATACTCTTTTCATGTGCTATCCTGGTTTCATCGATGAAGTTGAGCTCCCATGCCCAGCTTTGTCGCTGAGATCAGTGAGAAGTCTAACCATGCAGCTCAGAAGGAGGGAACCCGCTCGCCACAGTGTTGCAGGCCCTGCAACACGTGGCAGGCGGGCCAGGCATGATGACGAAGCCGGAACTTCTACCGCGCCACAGCCCGAGTACCGCTACCAGCAGCAGCCCGAGTACGACTACCAGCAGAACCCCACGGCCAACATGAACTTTGAGGAAGCATTCGACTACCACCAAGGAACAGCAGGCTACGGCCCGCAGGTCGGACCATCTGCCTCCGCCAGGTATGAGTACGAGAACCCGGTTTCCCGGGGGATCGCTGATCTTAATACCAGGATGGAGACGATGACGCTGCAACAACAGCAACTCAGAGACGCAGTTGCACACAACACCGATCTCACGCAGCAGAACTGGGGGATGACCACATCCCTCCAGACCGACATGCACGACTTCTTCGACTTCATGCACTACGACCCCGACCAGTACTACCAGTGAGCTTCATCGAAGCTTGGGGGAGTCTCAGGTATGTTCGAAAGCCGTCGCCTTTGCCTTGCCGTTGCCTTGCCGTTGTCGTTTGCCTTGCCGTTGCCGTTTGCCTTACCGTTGCCTTGCCGTTGCCGTTGCCTTACCGATGCCTTTGCCTTGCCTTTGCCTTGCCGTGCCATGATGAAATAAAATGCTAAATAAAATAAAAAAATTAAATAAATAAATAAAAAAAGAGAGAAAATAATAAAAACAAAATAAAAGCTCCAAAAAGATGTCTTTATGTATGGAACTATGGTTGAGAACCTCTGGAATGACGAATGGTTGCTCTGTTTATGCCCTCTAAGTGCCTCGTACTTAATCCTTAACTCTTGAGTATTTGAGTTCGTTGGCATTTAAGGATCCGCCATGATAAAACTGTGGGAGCAAGAGCACTTGTTCATTGTTTAAGTTATTGTGAGTTTTGATATGGTTTGTTTCAAGGAACAACTGCATGCTTAGTAAGGAACCTCTCGGGAGTTTTTATAAAATGTTACATGGTGAATCTTCATCGATGGTTTAAACGTCCTATCCAGAGCCTAAACAGTTATACATTTGTTGAAACTACCATATGCTATCTTGAGTTGCTTTGAGTCTTGTCGAATGGTGAAGTCCGCTTGCAGAAGGTACTTGACATTTACCGGTCTTCCCATCCACCTCAGCCTCAAAATGTCTGACTAGTCAAAGTCCCGCTCCGGGATTGACGTCCACCGTCGATGACATACACTCACCTCATCACAAAGCTCACCCCAAAAGGTCCTCAAATACTCCATACAAAGCTGAATCCCTCTCTGTTACCAAAGTGAGAGAAGAGATGTATTCGAAAAAAATGGAGACAAAAGCTCCATCTGAAAGAAAAAAAGAGAGAGAGAGAAGGAGAAACAACTCAAAAATATGAGAGAGAAACAATAAGGAGTCCAAACACCTTTGAGCATCACACCTTCCCCCTCTCCATTCAAATCCCATGAATTCCAAAGACCGGAATTTGACGAGTATCATCGCTCGCGGACCACTCTTCGACTCGACAACAGAAGTAACCAAGGTATGCCACTCTTACCCTACCTATAACTCCACTTCAGCCTTAGTGTAGGAAAAGTTGGTCAATTCCGACCAAGAGTGAGGATTAAACACCTTGAGTGACTCGAGAGTGCCATCGGGGAATGAATCAACCATCTTTTGAAAAATTCATATCTCCGAGATGGAACCTGAAAAGTTGCAGGAAATACTTTAGAGATGACCGTTCAAGCTCTCAATAGCCCAAAACGTGAATCAATGCAGCCCCACGTGGAACCATGGTATGAGTTCTCTTTTATGCCAACCTATTCAAATGATTTGTGGAGTTTTGGCTTAAGCACAGGGTACTTTAAGAGTATAAACATTGAAGCAACTCCTGACCTACCGAACCTAGAGTTTTAGCCTTGCTCGAGGACGAGCAAGAGTCTAAGCTTGGGAGTGTGTTGACGGCCATTAGAACCTCGTAGTGACCGTCAACATTTCAGTAAAATGAGGATGATCATACCATATTCCATACATAAAAGTATTTTCACTGACAAATTCCACAAGTTTTGGATGAGTTGTGCTTGCAGGATGAACCAGGAGAAACAAGGGCCAAACCTGGCACAGAGCCAGGCCGGCCGGCCTAGGCCAGGCCGACCGGCCTCCCCTGGCCAGGTCTGGCCACGTCATTGATCCACAAGCCATGCCAAGTGCCCAGGATGATCAAGCACCGTGCAAACAACGTCGGTTTGATCCAAGGACCCGGAAGGCCTAGAGGTGAAAGCACATGGATTGAAGGGCCCACATCCTAGGATTCTTGGACAGCTTCAACTAAACGCAACCGTTACCGACCTTAGGAGAGCATCAGGACCGTTCCTGCAGAGGACGGTGCCAAGTGGCAGCAGGGCCAGGCCGGCCGGCCTAGCCCAGGCCGGCCGGCCTCCCTCTGTGGCCGCCACGTCTCCTCCTTCGCGTGAAGCTTAAGCAGAGCCTTGGCGTGCTAATGACGCTGACATCCACCCCCTGGAGGCTATAAAAGGAAGCTCATTCACCTTGGGAAGACACACACCACATATCTCAAGTCTTTACTTGAAGGGAGCTCTAGTATCTTTTTCATTTCTTAGATTAGGATTAGAGTTGGGAGTAGAGTCGAGTCGAGCTTAGCTCGGATCTTCGGAGTCTTCGGAGTTCTGGTAAAGCTCTTGTATCCTTTCCTTCTTTTGAAGAGTTTATTTATATAATTACTTTCTTATTTCAGAGGTTAAGTTATCTTTTATATTTCTCTCTTGCTCTTCTTTAAGAGTAAAGATCTTGCTCTCTCTAGAGCAAAGTCCTTTTTCCCCTTTAGTATTAGTGTAGAGTTTAGTTTAGCTCTACCGGGTTTTATCTCGCGGGTTTGCTCGCCTTGACCGGGCCGTAAGACGCCTTAGGGAAGACGGGGATTTCTCTTGACAGGCCTCAAGAGAAATCTTAATCATCGAGTGCAGACGTGGTGTCTGGCTTGTTGGTTAACTAGGAAGTGTGTTGCACCCCACGGTACAGCAGTGGTAGGCGGCAGGTGGTGACAGCCCTGTCCGTCCTTCGTAGTCCACCACGTTCGGGTGTATTCATAACAGTAGTGCTGAGCCCGGAGAACCCCCTCTCTCACCCCGTTCTGAGGTTCTCCCGTTCTAGCCGTCGAAGCGAGCTCTGTTCCCGGTATCTAAGCTAGGGTCTAGGCTAAGGCTAGAGTGCCTTTTGCTCTGAGTTAGAAAGAGTCTAGGTCCGGTCTCTCCCAACATCTTTCCTTTTCTCTAGAAATAGGTGCTCCGTGTGTCGCTGGTCTTTCAGACCTTCTATCCGGTCATTAACTTGACCATTATCCACCCAAACTTAGAGTTTGTGCCCCTAGGTTTGTGGCTTGATATTTCTGGCAAGATATATCATTTCATTCTTCAATACACTTTAACCATCTGCTTCCCTGCGGAAATATAAATACGATACCCTGGGGTTACACCCGAGGTGAAGTGCTACAACGAGATATATTCTGTGCGCTTGCAGAATTAATTTTGCATACAACGACATATATCTACGCGCTCTTGAGCGTTGCTAAAACGTGACGCTAAGGAGTGCCAACACCAAGTCACATTACCAGTCACATTCGGCACGTAGGAGAACTACAGGACGGAATACATCAAGTTCGAGGTCGCGGACTTTGAGACTTCGTATCAAGCGATCCTCGGACGTCCGGCTTTGGCCAAGTTCATGGCCATACCACACTATGTCTACCTCGTCCTCAAGATGCCAGAACCCAGAGGCGTCATCTCTATCCGCGGCGACTTGCGACGATCATACAACTGCGACAGAGAGGCTGTGGAGTTTGCGGCTACCACTCAGGTACCCAACGCCATGGCCCAGATCTTTGCAGCGGCTCAGAAGCTAAAACAGACAGAGTATGAAGTCCCCAGCAAGGAGCCCGGACCACACAAGGCGGCCGTCCCTGAAGACGTGGCGACCAAGGACGCACCACTACTGGAAGGAGACCAGTCGAAGACCACGAAGATCGGGGCCGGCCTAACCCCGAAATAGGAAGGCGAGCTCGTCAGGTTCCTGCAAGCCAACCGCGACATCTTCGCGTGGAAACCTGCAGATATTCCAGGAGTGCCAAGGAACCTGATCGAGCACAGCCTTAACGTCGATCCCAAAGCTACACCCAGGAGGCAACGGTTGCGACGGATCGCAACCGACAAGCGAGAGGCGATCAAGAAGGAGCTGGCGAAACTACTCGCCGCAGGATTCATCAAGGAAGTCTTCCATCCAACTGGTTGGCAAATCCAGTCTTGGTGAGAAAGAAAAACAACAACGAGTGGCGCATGTGCGTCGACTACACTCGTGCAGAAGTTCCGGAGTTCTCTTTGATACTTGTTGATTCAACAAAGTATACATCGGTCAAAATCCGAAGAGTAGATCACATGACTACTTTTCAGGATCCCTGAGTACTTAGATGTAACTAAGACCAAGCTGAACACCTGTAGAGGCCAGCTAGCCTTATAAAGCAACTACCCACAAGTGGTAATTTCAAATCTTTGAGTACTTATTTGAAAGTACTACAGAGTCTACTCGGCAAGACGAGTAGTAATTTCAAATCTTTGAGTACTTATTTGAAAGTACAACAGAGTCTACTTGGCAAGACGCGTAGTAATTTCAAATCTCTGAGTACTTATTTAAAAGTACTACAGAGTCTACTCCACAAGACGAGTAGTAATTTCAAAATCTCTGAGTACTTATTTGAAAGTACTACAGAGTCTACTCCACAAGACGAGTAGTAATTTCAAAATCTCTGAGTACTTATTTGAAAGTACTCCAGAGTCTACTCCACAAGATGAGTAGTAATTTCAAATCTCTGAGTACTTATTTGAAAGTACTCCAGGGTCTACTCCACAAAAAGAGTAGTGATTTTAAATCTCTGAGTACTTATTTGAAAGTACTCTAGAGTCTACTCCACAGTATGAGTAGTGATCTTCAAGTACCAGTTATCAAGTGATTTGAAGTATAACTCGCAAAATGAGTACAACTTGCCGGGGGCTTCCTGAATACACTGCAAGAGTGGTTTGGATGACTCTTCGGGCGCATCATGATCAATGGAATTCATCAATGTGGTGGTCGTCTCAACCCGTTGCAAGTTATCAAGCCAAAGCTCGACTTTAGCTTATGCCGCGGTACTGCCGCATCGCCAATATGCTCGTGATGAACTCAAACTAATCGGAATCAACTTTGACTAGTATGCTTCATCGACAAACGACATCAAACAAGCTAAGTTACTTGTTTCAATTATTTTTATTAAATTTATATCTTGTTCTAACAAGATTGGCCAAGTGCCGACTACTTTGTTTGGATGACAACTCTCTAGGCCGCACAACGTGCTATCACATCTTCACCAGCTTCCAGGCTCGGAGTCTGACGCTAAAATTACAACTCGGTTCGCCATCAAGCTTACCTAGCTGTCTTTCTCCAGCATATTTGAGTCGCCAAGTACCAATGATGGGCAGTGGCGAAGCTAGCTCCAAATATACCGTGGTGCACCACTTAAAGAAGCAAACAAAATTACATAGCAATACATGATGAAAATGAATTTAGCTAGTGGCAAAACAAAATTTGCCCTGGTGCATGTGCACCAGGCAAAAACAACATGGCGTCGCCCCTAATGATGGGGCCTCGACTACATTGGCACCTGACTCCTATTTCTGGGGAGATCGCGGCGTGACAAGTCAACCACGACCTCCTCTGTTTCGCTACTCTATTGATGGTGGCTATTTCGACTACATATTACTCGATGCATCTCCGCTGGCTCCTATGCTCGGGGGCTGGGTACAAGAAAACCACTCGGATGATGATCTCCAAGAAGATTTGATGTGACCATTATTTCTGGACGCAAATTACCACTCGGATGAGATCTCCAAGATGATTAGATGAACATTACGCTCGCTGGATCCTTCAATTGATCATTCTGAATCGTTTCAAGGCTCGGGGGCTGATAGGCGATATACAGCGACTGCTGATTTCATTTTTTCTGAAGACTGAAGACTTAAATCAAGACCCTCGGCTTGATTCTTTGATTCAACCTAAGGCTCGGGGGCTACTTGATATCAAGTGCAATTTTTCCAAATTGCACATTTCAAGAACAAGATGAAGATTCAAGATTCTGTGGACCCTCAACCTGATTCTTCGATTCAACTTAAGGCTCGGGGGCTACTCCATATGGAGTGCGATTTTTATCGCACACCATATAATATTTTGAAGACTACTGATTTGATCAAGATAAACGGGGCTTAAGCACCTCATGGCCTCGTGACAACCAAGACCTGTCCAAGACTGATCAAGCACTCGAAGAACTCGAAAAAGCACTCGATTGGCTTGGCAAGCACTCGGTTGACGATACTCGACGATGAAGCGCTTGGGAGCTTGTTGGAGGTACGACCATGGGCCCACAGGGACACATGGATTGTCTCCATACAGAGTCGTACCAGGCGTGAAAAACACGAGTAGAGTACTGCAAGGACTCTTCTCGTTATGGAAACTAGTCGTATGACTTGTAAACTACTCGGATTGTCTTGAAAAGCACTCTCCGAGTAGTAATTGGTTAGGATTCTATCCGAAACCGATCTTGTAACCCTACCCGTCGTGTATATAAGGCTGGGCAGGGACCCTCTCCAAAACACACGATCTCATCAATACCAATCACCACACAGGACGTAGGGTATTACGCCTTCTAAGCGGCCCGAACCTGTCTAAATCCTGAGTCTCTTAGCCTTTGCGTTCCTGATCTCGGCGAAACCCACCTGAAACTCTACTACCTCGGGATACCCCTCGGTACGATCGACGGTAGAACACCGACAATCCCACCACTCAGACTAGTATTTATTTGGAAAAACTCGAAATGACGACGGGTCGTGTGAGGGTCACAGCATGCGACCGATTCGGCATGGCAGCGTGCGCAACAGCCCATGGCGCCCCGTCTTCCTCCTCCAGCTTCCTTGTGGCGGCGGCAGACCGAAGCGCGTGCAATGGCCCATGACGCCCCTGCCTTCCTCTTCTAGCTTCCTTGATGCGCCGCCGTCGCCGCCGCCGAGCTGAGACCAAAGGAGCAGGCGACGACAAAGTCGTCGCCGGCCGGAGTGGTGGTGGTGGGCACGGCGGTTAGGGTTAGGGATTCAGGTCCCCGAGGGGTTTCATGGGACACCAGATTTAAGAGGACGGGTTGGTGGTGGCGGTTGACCGGTAGTGGTGGGGGGTTGGCCGGCGGCGAAGGGCACGGGAGTGCCGCCGGCCGGGCAGGGCTGAAACCCCCGATGGATGGTAGCTAGTGGCGGGGGCGAGAGAGGAGGAGGGGTTAGGGGACGATGACAGGATGGATTTGCGGCGGCGGCGGCGGCGCGGGGACGCCTTGGAGCCGGGGAAGGCGGGCCGAGGCGGAGAAGCTCGTTTAAGTTTTTCAAAAACTTCTATCTAGCCTTTTTATTTATGAACTTAAGAATCAATTTGTCGTCTTGAAAAGAAGAAGATGGCCATACATATAAGAAGTCCTATACATATTGGAGTAGAAAACAAGACCAACATTGTCGGTACGATCTAGCTTGGCTAGCATGATCCATGTGGGAAACATAGCCCGATCCATGTGGGAAACATAGCCCTCGCCGGCCAGATCAAACTTTAGGGTTATATAGATATTGTCACTACAATATAGCAAAACCTATTTTTATTTCCAAGTAAAAATAGAAATGTAATGAATATTGAGTAGAAGGAAACTAAAGTAAAATTTTATTAATATCCTAACAAATGTATTTGGATCTATTGAGTAACGAAATATAGTTATAGAAATAAAAATATGTGTTTTAGAAAGTAATAAGTATTTTACCGTAATAACGCACGGGCATTATGCTAGTCTATATAACTCATATAATAGCATCCCACTAAAGATTTCTCTCAACTCTAATAAAGCCAAGTCATGACCTCTCACTAAGATGCATTAACACCCCACTATGATACATTAATTGCTATTTATCTCTTATGTGGTGCATATCATCTTAAATTTTGAATTATTCTAACTGTCCGACCAACTTGATGTACATTTGTTATTCATTAGATGTATATTTTATTGGTTTTTCTTATTTATTCAAAAGTATCATAAACGTTTATGATTTTCATCAAGAGATATTTCATATGGCTCCGGGTAATCTCTACAAGTACACAATTTTTACGAGCAACTAATAACTAGTGATTCATAGTTTATGTGTGTGCATTTGACTACGTCTTAATTATGACATTATACTGCTAAGAAAACCAATACAACATGCATGCTACTTTCTGCCAACTAATTGTACACTACTAGAAAACTTCACATTCGTTCGCGTACATTAATACCGGTCATGCAGAGCCGGCACTAAACATGCATTTAGTACCGCTTGTAAGAACAGTGCCCCTGTGTGCACTTTAGTACCAGTTGACAACACCAGCAGGTACTAAACAACGACATTTAGTACCGGGCGGTGTCTTGGCCCTGTGCTAAGCGACGCATCCATTTTGTACCGGCCAATAAGGGTGATATTTAGTATCAGCCGGTGTATTGACCCGGTACTAAATGGGTCTCCACGGGTTACTTCAAAAGTAAATTATCTCTCAATTAGTCATATGTGATGCATAGGTGGGATAGGAAGAAAGCAACGCGCGAGGCTAGAGGTTGTGGATTTGAATTCTCACAGCCGCATACACACATTTACGTGTGAAGAATTCGCGTGACTTGTGGCTTGCAACGATGCGCGTGTGCAGGCCTCCTGAGGCGCGTAATGTTTTTTCTTTATTTTTTTAATTTGATGTAAAAGCATTTAGTACCGGCCGATGTTATTGTTATCGACTGGTACTAAATGACGTCGTTAAATACCGGTCAGAGCGACCGGTGCTAAATAGCTTGCGTGTTAGTGCCGCCAGCTAGTACTGACCAGGCTAACACGGGTACAACTTTTTTTTTCCGTGATGGCAACAAAATAATGGCAGATGTATCATTCAATTGGCGAATTACTTTCTGCCTAGCTACTTCAATTTTTTCAGATGATGAACAAGGGTGTGTAGTGACACGCGGAAGATTCCACTTTGAGGGGGGGGGGGGGGGGGGGGGGGGGGGTTGAAAGACATAATTATGGCGGTTTCCGAAATGACATCGAGTGGACGCTAGATTAGAACCAGCAAGATAGAGTAGTACAAGACACGGAAATCAGCCGAAAAAGACCCGCGGCTTCGTGCCCGCGGGTGAAGAATCTCATCTTATCCCTTGGCCGATTCAGTCAATCAGAATGGCTTATGGTTTGGTGCGTTGATCTGTCGATCGATGCCATCCCATCGACGCCTCTCCCAGATCATAATGTATTGCATTGGGTCATCTATGTGAGGTTTCATTCCGTGTTCAACTGTTCATCAAACTTCAGACGCGAACTGATGATAAGATTGGTGGGCTCGAGTGCCTGTGAGAAACTGCAGCGGTCTCCCTGCTAGTGCTTAAAACAGCTTTCTTTCTCGCTGATGAGTTGTGTTTGAACTTTGAACACAAGAACTTTGGAGGAGTTCAGTCGCGATCTTTTGTTTCAATCCGTTATGATTAGTATATGCCTCATTTCTGGTACGGATCATGTTTCATTAATTGCGATGTGAACAGGCATTTTAGATTATGCTGTTGGAGAACACCTATGCAAATCCGGCACTGATGCCACGTGTTTAAATGAGTGAAAAGTAGTGAACACTTTTTGCATCAAGTCACGTGCACAAGAGAAAAAATGAACTGGCACGTTTGTTTAGATGAAAACTTTTTTTAAAATTGAGGGAAATAAACAGGGCACAAGAGAAAAAATGAACTACACGTTTGCGAGATGCCTGCAAAGTCCGGCTGCTGTGGGTGGCCACACTCTAGTATAGTAGGAACTAGGAACGCGAGGACTCGTACCGGACAGCGCAGTCCAATGACGTGCAAAAGCATGCATAGGACACGGCCACTGACACTTCGAAACCTCAACCTGATCGCTTCTGCATGCCCTATCCTGAAGATGGACAATGGCACCTCATCACACATCCAATCCAGGTGCATCGATCAGTCCACCCATCCATCTTCTATCCTCCTCTAGCGATGAGGCTTGTGATAGCACAGCTTTGCAGCGTTCGTGTCGCGTGCGGCGTGCCCATCCGATCATATCGGAGCTGTAAACCTCACTCCTCATTTCTCCCCTTTCACAGGGACCCGTCCACGTTCGACGAACACAGTGTCTCCTTGCATCGCACCCGTCGTTGCGAGCTTGCGATAACGTGATGGTCGTCCTTTGGTCTCCAGAAAAGGATCGTCCCACATCCCACCTGCCTGCGCATGTCTTTTTCTGAGAGCATTTGTTACATGCCTTCCTCAATTTAGGAGGTGTTTAGTTCCTTCTTAAAAATGTTTCCATCCAACACATGATTTTTTTTACCATTTAGGATCATTAAACAAAATTACAAAACCTTTTGCACAGATGGGTTATATAAATTGCGAGACGAATCTAATGATCCTACTTAATCTATAATTACAACCGTGATGTTACATTAATCATCCACTAATCATAGATTAATTATCCTTATTGATTCGTCTCGCGGTTCATAGACGAGTTCTGTAATTATTTTTATTATAACTCACGTTTATTACTTTTAAAAATGATAATATTCTCTTTAATGTGACATGTAAAAACTTTCCACCCTTCAATTAAACAGTCCTTTTTTAACTAGTGAGACTTGGTCGGGAAAATAAGAAGGCCATTCTCAATGCAAGTTTCATTCTCATTAAATGGCATGACACATAGGCAAAAGTGATGACATGGCATGCAATTTATGAGGAAAGAGAAGGATTGAGTTTCATGGGGATGAAACTTGGTGGGTACAGTAATCAAGAGTCATGAAACTCCATTGAGAGAATTTGAGTTTCATCTACACATTCACCAACTCTAATTGGTCACTTGGATGAAACATTAAATGATATGCTAGCATATGAAACCGTGAAATGAAACTCTGCATTGAGAGACATAGTTTCATCCCATTGAAAAGGTGATGTGGCTGTCTATGAAACTGTGCCCGTAAAACTAGCACTGAGACTGACCTTAGAACCTAAACTAGATATAAGTATACGTCTAGGTATATATACAAGTAAAAATTATGAACCTAAAAATATCAAAATGACCTATATTTTACAACGGGGAGTACATCTTTTGCCTTCTACTACTGTTGCTTTCTTGATCAATCTGCTTTATCTTTATATTCATCTCACACACCGTTTGACTCTGTCACGGATAACACCAAATGCTCAATCAGCATCAGCGGACAAGCCGGTGTACCTGCTACCGGGATCACGGGTGACG
The DNA here is from genome assembly GCA_015476505.1 of Urochloa ruziziensis. Lineage (NCBI taxonomy): Eukaryota > Viridiplantae > Streptophyta > Magnoliopsida > Poales > Poaceae > Urochloa > Urochloa ruziziensis. The sequence goes on from CM027118.1 coordinate 20,102,898, forward strand.
TGGAAAAACAGTTCTTTGAGACTGTCGTCACTAAAAATGATTATTGCAGAGGGGATCTTTGAAAAGGATTGGGCAGTAAACAACTTGACAGATCTGCATGAGTTCAATCCTTCATTGACCTCATGATAAATATGTTCCGCTACTACGCTAGACCAAATGTATATGTTTACATAATCCGAACCCGAGCTTCCAGGAAATTTCAAGTTCAGAGAGCTAGCGACTTCAGGTTTATGCTGACCAAGCTTTGCTGCTTCGTTAAATTAAAGCCTACTGAACTGACGATGTACGAGTACGACAGTCACAGGGAGCATATGCCATATCCGGACGACTTTCTTCTTGGTTAGTTCGTGCTGGTCCCTTTCCGTAATCGCAAGAAGCTAGTTGCGCAAAACGTGGGATTTTGTCAAATGTTTTTGTTGAGATTATATCAACTCATGTGTCATTGTCAAAGGCGGTAGGTCCATTTATGTAGAGGCTTTTGGCTCTGTATCCGTGGTTAAAAAATAAACCGTTTACAGTGATATTTTTTAGTCTAAAGTAATTTGCAGGTCAGAGAAGGGAGAAATAGAGACAGTATTTTGTTATTTGGGTTTTTGGAACAGGCAGGCGCTCGCTAGCTCTTGTTTTCACGTCTCATGTGGATACGATGCATGTTTTCGGATGGACGTACTATCTGTTGTAAAACACGTCGTCAACGGTTGGATCTTCTCCCTCTCACGCCTCTCACGACAAGCACACAAGAACAAGTATAAAGTAGACAAGAGACAATATATAGGTGGAGCTTCTCTTTATTCCTCAAATCGATGTATTACAATAGGGGTGCTCCTCCAATTATATAGTCCGAACTAAGGCTAGAGATTTTGGTAAGAGCCCACAAGCAACCGGACAAGGACTAGGACTTCTAGTCCTCCTTTCCTTCTTGGAAAGTCCGGTTGTTTTACAACACTCCCCCTTGGGCGATTACCGCGAATGCATATGCCTCATCAAAAACTCCATCCGAAAACCCAGTGGGAAAAACGGTTCTTAGAGAAAAGAGTACATATCAACAACAATTGTATTGCACATGTTGCCTCGTCAAAAACCTTACGTGAGAAACCTTCAAGTAAAAACTCACAAAGGGAAAAAGATTACAACATTAAACCTTCTGGTTATACACAATTCTATATTTACTATTCTTCATGAATAGTGATGAATCTTCAAGATTAATGCATGAACTTCATGATTCTTGCATTAATTAAATAATCAAGTGGTATACCTTTATGGTAAATTCAAAAATTAATCATCAAGTTGATTCCTTCTGAGTAACAACATGATAAAAATTATGCTCCCCCTCATGTCGACATCCTTTAAACTTCAGTGTTCAATAATGTCTTAGTTACATTCTACATAAATGTGTATGAGTACATAATTAGTCCTTCAAAGACTTAACTATGATAAAGAGCAATGCTTCAAGCATTAATAACCACTTATTAATTGTGCAACACAAAATAAACTTTATCCTTTCAGAAGAATATGGGGCTAATAAGTTTCAATTCACATATCTTCTAGATATTTTATATCAAACTTTAATATTCAAATTTGAAATAATAGCAACTCTATCTAAGTGGATTCTAGTTTATAACCAATGATCTATTCACTAGATCTTCAAAGATGGCTTATTCCACTATAGATAAATCAGTCTTCACTTTGGCATTTGAGGGGATAATTCAAATTGCCAATCACCAATATACCTTCTGTGGTATGTGAGAATACTTACTATCAATACTAGATAGCTATGCATAAGTGCTTAAATGGTACATTCAGGACCATATGATGCTCACTTCATTCTTAATTTATTTGGGTCTGTATAAAGTTAATTCATATCTTCAAGATTATTGGTGTTCATTCAGGAAATGACTGATAAGTCATTCATTGACTATATCCTTCAAGGATTTTGTAATTGTTCAAGAATAGTATTTCTCTTATGTGAGAAATCCTCTCATGCAAGAGAGAAGTGATTTACATGATCCTTTTAACTTGAGTTCTTCAATGAACCATTTTAAAAGTGTTATTCACAATAAGTCATTCTATGACTTTATTTCCTTTCAGGATTTAACTCTTCTAGAGATTTTAATATTCAGTCAGAAATATTATCTACCTTAGACATTTAATACTTAGTATGAGATTTAATTTTAATTCCTTCGAGGAATGATGATTCCTTCAAGGATCACATATGGATTTTCCGAATCCATCAATTAACTGCATAATATTTAATTTATTCTTTCCATTTGCCAGATAAGTAGCAGAATATTCATTCATACATAATGGGAGTTTGTTAGTCTTTTGGAAAACCTATAAACCATATCATTTCACCATATCATTATTCCATAATGACTTATGTTACTTGAACTTGCAAGTTCAAGTATATTCTTAATGATTTAACCTCAATTGCATTTTTTCATTGACCCGATATGAGCGCTTCATGCGACTCTGCCATGGACTTTATTTATGGATCCCTGTTCTCGTTTAGAGAAACATTGCAATGATAGAGGTAATATTGTCGACATTCATTCTATTTCTCCCATATCTTCAGGATAAGACTATGATATAGTCAAATAATATCTGCTATCCCAACACAAAACAGTGCGCGCGCTTTGTAATGTTAGGCTTTCATCTTCATGATGACCATTCTTAATTTGTGAGGTATTTGACCATGATGGTCTTCTTTCCGGAGTTCTATGGAGGTTTCAGTAAAATTTGTATGACAAGTTCATTTAATCCAAAACCAACAGGCGTCCCTGTAGATTTTAAATTAATGATCAAGTCATTTGCCATGGTGAGTATATTATTAAATACCCGGGATATACCACACATAGCATTATGTTTACTACAAGTAAACTTAACTTCTGGTTAATAACTTCAGGTTGTTTCTCCTAATCTCCAGTTTCCCATTTGTGAGTATTCATTATGTGCACATTCTCACTGGGATAAAATCCTATAAATAGTTTCACTTCAAGTGTGTTTCCACATCAGGTGGTGCCCTTCATGGGCTTCCTCACATTTAAATATTCTGGCATTATACTCAGCTTCATGCGAGTATGATTTAGTGCGTATTTTTATTTGTGCTTCAAGCTTTCAAGAATATTTTATGAAGATCATTATTCCATTCAATACAAAGGCATTCATATAGGCTTTCTCTCCCCCTAATGCCGGTATTACATCTTCATAAATAATAGCATACTTTCAGTAATATCCCCATGAGCTTTACATAATGGAATTTCATATCCATATTTTTAAACTTCAAGTTAATACCCATGTATGCCAATATGGTGAAATTAATAATTTTCACGCACCTAATTTATAAATTTAGGGGTTATTTGTTATGCAGTGAGCTAGACTTTATTTGTATATTATGCAATTTGGTATGTTCTGCATACCTACAAATTTGCAGTTCTAAAAATCTACAAGACTATTTTATTGTCTAACTTCTTTATTTAGCCTAAAATATTTCGATTCAAATACTCATATGATATACTATAAGTAATTTAGAAAAATAAACTTCATGTTTATAGTTTGCAACATTAAATCTACACGAAATTTCTTTTAATTGCTTATTCATTCAAGAATTCCCCATATGCCTTAAGATTTTGAACCCATAAATACGAAATAGTTTTCCACACAATGGACTAGCAGGTCCATCTTTTATTTGTTCGCAAACTCATTCTAATTGAGTTAATCAATTTCTAATTGATTGAATAAAATCACTATTGTCCCGATTTCAAATTGGTTTGCTCCCCTGATCTCAACCTACTTGATTAGAGATAATATGATGACTACTAGTCACATTATCATCTCGACGGTGAGAGCTACTACTCAACAGGAGAAGCTTGAGTATATGTATAGCATGCGAGCTAATACAAGAAAACAACAGTATTGTGGCTTCTAGCCAACATAAAGCGGATTTTTAGTATAATACCCATGCAAAGGCTAATAAATAATGTAGTAACATGCAGGTTCCCACATTAGTGTGAAAAAGCTATTAATTAGTCATTCTTAGTGACAAGTGGTATATATGGATTACGAAGGTTATGCGCAGAGCTACAGACTTAGTCATTATAATGACCACAGCTAGAGGCCAACTTGCGCGTTGGTTTGTCCATCAATCTAACAGGATGCAGCTCTAAACCAACAATACTACAAGATTAGGGATATGCCTATTAGATTTTTCAAGTTTATCCATGCCTCTAATACCCTATTTTCTACCCTTTTTCATATCATAGATGCACTTCAGGGATGTTATGCTTCAGGCATCATCTATGAGTTATTTCAAATATACCATAGAATTAAATTATACTGCTAGTATATATAGAGAATGATTGAAATCCACATAGTTGTACTATTCAATGTACAATAATATGGCTTGGGTTGAATAAACTTACAGGGCTTATGTATTTTAGTACATAATTGAGTAATATACAATTTCTAGACTAGATTGAATCTTCTGAGTTCAATTAAAAAGCATGTACATTACTAGTTAATGTGCTTCATAAAAATTCAGTTTTCGTTCTACCTTCATGGTAGAAATGCACAATAACCGTAACCTTCATGGTTATTTGAGGCTTTTAGTGGAAAATCCGTTTCAAATAATTATCAAATAGGCAATTCAAAGCAATTATTTACAATATTCAGCATGTAATTCTTTATTTATTTCATGAGATTAAAGTTATTACTTCAGGTAAAAATTACTACAAGCAAGTGGGCATAAGATAAGGTGAGAAAAACCTATACAGAGGTAAGAAACACTAATATATTCAATTTGCCCTTCTATTCTGGGAAATATTCTTAAAATTTTGCTAAACTTCTAGTATGGAGCAAAAAGTAATTGTTCTCTCTTCGTGAGCATAACCAAATTCTTCATGAATATAATTAATAATGCACCTTATGTAGAAAATTCTATTTATGTATGGTTAAGGGGTGAGTATGAAACTTCTTTGTTCCAATGCATCTCCCCCTGATCCTAACATCACTTCAGGAATGTACCTTATTTTCCTTCCAATTCTATTATTTATGCATCGCATAAAAATATTTTCTATATTGAGTTTATGCATATTCTTCTTGAATTGCAAAAATACCTACGTGGCAAATAATGTGATTCTTCACGAAAACGCATAAATTTTGTATACCTTCATGTTATTTATAAACTCAAATAGTTGGCATACAACTTACGAATTTACTGCTATTGTAAAATAATAATGTCATGTTGGAAGAAAAATACGTTGTTTCACATGGACAAAATAACTTTCAGAGTTATATAGCATTTCTTTTTGAAATTATACATTACTATACTTTGAACCAATGATAATAATTTCTTCTAGAAATAGTGAACTTCATGTCACTTACTACATTATTCATGCAATTTCTACAAGCACACTTCATGTGTTCAAATGCATGAACCAAGTGCAAAATTAATTAAGGTTGGTTAATCAATTCAATAAATAATTTGTTTATTTTCCCAGAATTTTCCTAGCAAAATTATTTACCCCATTCAAGATTGCCAGGAAAAATAAATAAATATGACACTCTCAGGGGTGTAACATGTCTAAGGTTCTTCAAGATTTGAGAGAGGTCATAAACCTAAAACCATTTTCTATGATTAAAGGTAAAGTTCTAGCCACTTCAGGAATTAATGGTTCAGATTTTCAGAATTACATATCCATTAAACATGCTAAAAAAATATGAGCCTCAAAGGGGTTCTAAAAGTATAGAGAGCTCATATACCTAAAATCATATCCCTATGATTAAAAGTATTACTTTTACTGTATTTTATGTCTAAAAAAACAGTAAACAGTAAAAAATTCATAAATATAAATTTGTGAAAAGTTCAAACTGCAAATAACTTCAAACTTCTTAATCTGCCGCAAAACAAAAAAATTCCTAAAGTAGTGTTTTCTTCTTGAAAACATAAAGTCCTTTAACTGCAAGTTGTAGGACTTACTGAGATTTTTGTGTAATCCATGATTATTTTTTTTTCGCAAACATGCCATGCTAGGCTTTTCAAACTTTTGTCCCTTTTATGTGACCTATCCACCAGACCAGTCTTTCCATTCAATTCGGCCTTTGCACATGCGGTGCTACGTAGCTACGGGTTGCGAATCTGCAACACTCTTCGGGCGCGCACAACTTCAGGCGGTGGGCAGATCTCTTCTACGGGAAATTTCAGGAGCGTGCTGTAGCCGGTAGCTCACGGCTTCGAGCGTGGAACTGATGACGTACGGCTTCGAGCAGGACTTTGATTCGGGCATCAGATACAGGTCGGCAAAAGTCGAGGTACAGCCGCCTCAGCTCCAGGCGGGCGTCTACGCGGCGGTGTTGCTTCGGACAACGCGGCTACGACGTGGGCTGCGAAAATTCTACTTCAGGCGGGTGGGTGCACATCTTCAAGCGTATGATTTGCGGACAATGCTCAGCTTCAGGTGGTCACAACTTCGGGTGGTGAGTTCAAGACAGCTACGAGCAGATGGCTTCTAGCGTGGAGCTAGGATGCAGATGGGATAGCTAGCTTCAGGCGACGGTAAGCGTACGGCTTCAGGACTCAATTTGTGCTTGCGAGCTCATCTGCAGGGAGAGTCTCAGCTTCGAGTGGTGTTCGTGTTAATTTGCGAGGCGGCGATCGTGACTTCAGGTGACAGCATACGGTTTTGAGCGGCGGATTCTCGACTGCGACCGAGACAGCAAGTGCGGATGCTGCTGGTGCAGATTCTTTCATGCGTCGGTGACAACGTGTCTACAAGTCCACGCAAGCATGCTGAGATACCACACGCATGCATAGGCGTGCATATACAGCCTAGTTCAGCTAGGAATACATGTCGATTTCTGATCGATTTGCCTGTGACTTCTGTGATGTGCAATATACGTATATGCAACTAAGATCAATATGCAGTTTGATCTATCCGCTTCATTGCTTCTTCCGTCACTTGCTACTGCAGGTACGTGACTGATGCTAGATCACGTTATGTATATTATGGTCTTGCAGTCATACAGTAGATTGAAAAATACTTCATAGTTTTTTTTCTATCCGATTCGATAACCAGACATGCATGGAATTCAATCTACTGAACATTACAAATTTCGTACCTTACATATTTTGGATGCCAGTTTGATCTACTTCACTTGCCGCGTAGGGCAGTTATCAGTAGATACATACCGCGTAGGGCATTAGGCATTGTCGTAGACATGCCTGCTTGATGGCGAGTCGGTGCAGATCCGTTTGCTGGCGATGTTAATGTAGTTGACGTCGTCAAAGTAGTCGTCGGCGAGAACGGCGGCAAGATTGCCGCCGGCGAGCTTGATGGCGACGCCTTCGGCGTAGTCAACGAAGAGCGGTCGTGCTGATAACGTGTTGTAAAACACGTCGTCAACGGTTGGATCTTCTCCCTCTCACGCCTCTCACGACAAGCACACAAGAACAAGTATAAAGTAGACAAGAGACAATATATAGGTGGAGCTTCTCTTTATTCCTCAAATCGATGTATTACAATAGAGGTGCTCCTCCAATTATATAGTCCGAACTAAGGCTAGAGATTTTGGTAAGAGCCCACAAGCAACCGGACAAGGACTAGGACTTCTAGTCCTCCTTTCCTTCTTGAAAAGTCCGGTTGTTTTACAACACTATCATCCTGCGGCGTGGTTGTTACTGTGCAGAGGATATACTGGCGGGGACACAGCGAATGGGGCCGAAAGCATGTTCGGCCCACACGTCAGTGACCAACATGGTGATAGCTCTCCACAGGCAGGCGTGGGCGAGCATATCCCGGACCCGGAGTGCAAATGAAAACAAATACGGAGTAGAAGAAAACACGCGCCGGAAATGGCCAAAATGCCAAGCAATAGTGATCCCGTGAGCCTCCGACCAACGGACACAGATCGTGTGCAGTGGCCACTGCCACTGCAAGGCATACGAGCCACCCGATTGATGAGGAATGGCAAGAGATCAGAGTCCATATTTCCTTCTTTTTTCCTTGACTGGCAGCCACCCTTTTGGAGGGAAAACGACCTTGCTTGGCGCCATTTTCTTCATCCAGGAGAGTGAATTGGCGGCCGTGCAGGAGGCCGATGAGCTTCCTCGCCCATGGAAGCTACGGTTCTTCCTCCTCCATCCGGAGATGCCGTCATTCAAGAGCCGCATCCCACCATTCTGGGAGCTGCCGTGACGTCCGCCTCGGCGCCGAGCAAGCTGCGCCCATCCAGCAAGGTTAGCGCTGCGCAAGTCCCCAGTGCTCCAATGCCGGCAAGCACCCCAATAGCTGCAGTCGATGGCTCCATGGAGGGCGGCCAGCAGGTGCTCGACGAATTGCCTGCAAGGTTTGTACACATCTCTGAAACATTTTGACTGTTGTAGTCGAACCAAAAAATTGACGCATTATTCACACCTACAGAATGGCTGCAACTCCATTTTGGATTCCTCAAATGAGCATGACATTTTGTAGTTTCGATGAAGCTTGGCACTTTTGGCTTCACGAGCTGCTAATTTTGAAGGTTGCTACTTGCTCTTGCTTGTAGAAGAGGCTCTTCATAGTGTGAATAAGCAGATGGAAGAAAAAATCAAAGAAATTCCTAAAACTGATGCTGAGAAGTCTAGTGTTCAAGCCACGTTCAGCTTACCTGAAGAATTTGCACATGTTGGTGGTTTGAAGAAAAAAGAAAGGCAAAAGAATGGATCGAAACGAAAGAAAAATTGGATTGACAAATTTAGTAAGAAAAAGAAGGATACAAAGGAAAATGGTGCAAAGAAGAACAATGCAAAGAAGAACAGTGCAAAGAAGAAAAAAAACAAGCAAACCTGTACAACATGAAGAAAGCGGATGTCTTGCACCGGACCCTTCTCAACCATATGAGAGAAAGAGAGAGTCTAGTGTTATTCAAGTGTTATTCAAGTTAACAAGCAAACTTGACATTGCAATTTTATCTATGTTCCTTTCTCTGTCTCTCTTTTCAGAGTTCTAGTGTTATTCAAGATGTCAGTAATATTCACTCTTTGGGAAGGATGGATGGTTGGTATTTTTAGCTGACCTTAAATGTAAGTCTAGGTGAATCATACATGTTGGATTGAATCAAGAAATCATCATATTTTATTTGGCTTTTGTTTGCAGGAAGTTCACTGAAGGCAAGATAAACTGGGCGGTACAAGCCTTTGTGTATATGACTATGAAGGCACATGTTCTTGGGTTAAGCTTTTGTGGTTGAAAGCTTTTGTTTAAGCTTTTGTGCTAATCACATCTCAGTTTAGGAGAATATATATGTAAGATTTTAATTATAATTGAATGAGCTAGTGACTCAAAAAATATGTTAAGCAAGGTCTATGTTTTGTTCGGAGAAGAGAAAACAAGGAAATATGGGGTGTCTGATCTTAGCCCTTGCTTGTGATTTGGATGGCTCGTATGTCTCTACTGCTTAAGTTGCAGTGACAGTGGCCACTGCACACGATCTGTGTCCCCGACGAACGCCGGCCATCACCAGTTCGCCGCACATGTGAAATATACATGTTGGGGTGGTTGTGGATTCTGGATTGGCTGAATGCGTTCCTGTTCTTGATCTCTCTCGTCATTGACCGCGTGGTCAATAGTGGCTGGTGGCTCGATATAGTATTATTTGGAACCCTAGCTTCCGGGAGGCTTCACCAGGTCCGAAGGCAAGTTCAAGTGCAGGATGGCCAGGTTCTGCAGATCAGTCGACGAACGAAGAGACGCCAGAAATTGTTATTTTTCTGTGTGAATTGCTTTGCAACTTGCTGAAGAGCCAATGGGAACGATGTGTTCGATGCTCCAGATTGTTTCAGCATTATTCTTGATTGTCTTTTAGTTTTATCTCGCTTGCTGCTGTTAGTTATCCTGCCGCTGACGGGGACATGTGTTTTATTCCGGATGGAGAGTTTCCTGGAGCTCAAAAATTTCGGGCGGACGAGCATTCCCCGTGGGGGCAAAGATCATGGAACCCGGACAAAAACTGCACGTCCACGTCGGACCCAAATCGGGCAGCAGTGACTGACAGCGAGCCCGATTCGCAAGAGCATCCAACCAAACGCCGCAGGCCATCCATCCATGCACTGCAGAATCCGGTCAGAGTCACAGGGTCGCGTGGGCGATCGATCGTGGCAACGTCGACGGCCTGCCTGACCGCATTTGAATTGAAGCCACTGATGATCAGCGGCAAATGCTCACAGCTAGTACCAACGGATCTCTGCCTGGCTAACATGGGATCCGGAGATTTCATTTCAATAAAACCAAAAAGATTTCAAGCCTTTTTTCTGAATAAAGAAGATTTCAAACCTTCTTTTAGAATTACAAGATTTCAAACCTTCAACACCATTGGCTCTGTATCTGTCTATCTGATGCAGTGTCGCCCGCACGGGGCGTCGCGTCGATGTGGGGGCACGTGCGGTGCCGCCGCCCCCTCCAGCGCTCCTGTTGCGCCTCGCCCTTCCACGTGCGCAGAGGCCGCCGGACGCCCCACCAACCGCCGCGTCGCCGTCGCCGTCGCCGCTTCCGCCCTTCTCCCTCTCTCACCTTCCGCGCCTCCACCATAGACCATCTGACCCGGATTATTTATTTATTTATTCCTTATTACACAGCAAAAAGAAAATAAAGGAGCGAGCGAGAAAGTCCAAGGCGGGACGACCAGAACGGCGGACGCGCGCCACCGCCGGCCGCGTTATATAAAGCCACCCTTCTCCTCCTCCCCAGTCTCCACTTCCCCCCTTCTCCTTCCAACCACGGCCGCGTGCCCCCGTCTCGCCGCGCGCCAACACCTATTCGCCCGCCGCTCTCGCTCCCCCACCCTTTCCCTTCTCGCCGCGTACACCCACGCGCGCTCACCCCGCTCGCGCCACCTACCCCCCGCCCTCGATCCCGAGCCGCCAGGCGGCAGGCGCCCACCTCTCCAGCGCGGGGCGGCAGGCCGGGCTCCATCCCGCCGATGGCGGCGGCGTCCCTCGCCTCCGCGCGCCTCGCCGCCGGCAGCGGGGAGGCCTCGCCGGCGCGGACCTGGTCCGCGGCCGCCGCGCGGGTCCCCTGCGTCGCCGTGCGGCGGTGGCGGCGGCCCCTCTCCGCGGGCGTGCGCTGCGGAGGGGCGAGGGTGCCGGGCGGCGGCGGGGTTGTGCCGGAGGCGGAGGTGGAAGAAGGGGGCCGGTTCGTGGGGTGGTTCAGGGAGGCGTGGCCGTACGTCCGGGGCCACCGGGGGAGCACCTTCGTAGTCGTCATCTCGGGGGAGGTCGTCGCCGGCCCGCACCTCGACGGCATTCTGCAGGTGGCTCTCTCTCGCGCACTGACTGGGTCCTGCCGCTCTGCGCTTGCTTTGGCTTTGCTCGATCTAATAAAACTTTTCACCGCAATGAAATGAGATTCAATCGGATGGGACGGCGCTTTCCGCTTGTGTGGCCGTTCGTTGCTGCTGATTGCTTTTTCTTTATTTAAGGAAACGGAAAAGGCGTTGCTGATTTTTTTAATGCCAATTTGGGGGAGGCAGTTTATGAACTCGATCAATCATTGTAGCTCATAAACAGTGAAATGGTCATTTTTTAAGAAAAAAAATTCAAACGTCCAAGTTTAAGCCTATCAAAGCTTCAGAAATGGACCTTCCTCCAACGTCACTGAAATTTGGGGAATCATCCATTTCATAACCCTCGTTGTGTTATGGTGCTGGTTGCAACGGATTTTTGAACCATTTTTTATGGGCCTGCCTGAAAGCTGATTTTTGCCTTGCTGTTGCTTGAGTTGCATAACGCAATATCAATTGTGCTGCTACGAGACAGGTCACACAATGGCACGAAAATTCGTGAAAGTTGCTTTCTGGGTGGGGTTTATCTTTTATGAATTATGATGCTCCAGGCTGTTTGACTCACCTACCGTTTTGTTGAAAAGATTTCGGCTTACCAGTTGCGCTTGCACGTGTATTCCTTGTTACTATCTTTTTCTGTCTTTCTCACCTCACCCAGTCGTCCGTTGAAAAATATTGTTTTGCAAATTCTTCAATAGTTCGACCAGCTCCTTTTGCTTCTCTCTCCAAGGAAAGGAAGCAATTTTTTTTTTAGAAAAAAGCAAGAGTGAATTTTCTGCATATATGCTTCTTTCATCGTTCTACTTCTTCCGAAGGGGCTTCATAATTTTTCCCGTGTGTGAGAGAGACGTTGAATTAGACATAGTATTATATATAGTATATACTTAGGCAGGCGGATCACTTTATTAGCTAAAGTGTAGTTTTACAATTATATTAATCCAGTACATATTATAATAACCATTGCCCGCCAGCTACAGAGTCAGACAAAATACTGCTAACGGCTATGGCACACCTAGTTGTTACCTAGCATGAGATGTGCAGTTTGGCTTGTATCGTGTCCTCCCTTCTGAAATTTTATTGTTACCTGTCCACTGTGTTCTCTGATTCCTTGCAGTCTCTTACCTAGCAATCTAGCATTAAGTAGTTTGTCCTTGTTGGAGTATAAGTGAATTGCCCCATCAGTTTAAGCTTTTGGGTTGAACTGGTTGGAGCATGCAACTCAATAGTCCTCTATTATATATATTGGGTTATATGAAACGTAGAGTTGCTGAAATTACGTGGCAGAGTACCTTACAGTTTTTTTTTTAAAGTAAACAGATCGCCATAGGTACATGCCTTCATTGTTGTCTGCTTCATTGTATTTGTTTTTATGTGCAGGATATCTCCCTTCTTCATGGTCTTGGGATCAAATTTGTTCTCGTTCCTGGAACACATGTCCAGATTGATAAGCTCTTGGCTGAGAGAGGTTAGCTATATCTTTGCATCTTTACTCCTGTGTCTCTGTAACCAATTTGATATTGATTGTTCTCAACTACACTTTACCTTTTTTCATACCTCTTAAGATGATTGTTTTGTAACATTTTTGTATCCTGGAGAAGTTACTATCTACTTTGAAGTATTCGATCCCTATCCTTTTCTTTCTTTCTTTTTATATGCGGCATATTGATATGATACCAGATAGGAAACTATGGCCATGTTAAGGAGGATGGGCAGTATTCATGCATAAACTTCACTGTTTTATGTTTAAATTCTCAACTTCTTAAATCATAAATCTATGACAAAAGAGATTAACATATTTAGTAGCTTCATGAATTTGCATTTTGAGCTTCTACTTATGCATATCTGTGGAGGAAAAATTGAAAAATGGTATTTGATCTTTTTTTTCTTAGAACTGTAATTATATGCTGTTGCATAGTGGCTGGAGAGATTACATATGTTTGCACTATGCAATTGTTCATGATGTGTTGTGTTGCAGTAATAATTCTATCCAAAATTAACATATTCTTAGGTGTTTATATATTTGTTGGTGAAGCACCAAAAGTAGAAGCTGTGACTTCACTTTTTAATACCGTTGCAGTCCTTTTTTTAAAAAGTTTTTTGCAATCTTGATTAACTTGCCTCCCAAGCTTAGAATGTTTTCTTTATCTTCCTTTTTTCACTATTGTGATGTGTTTGCAATCTCTAATGAGTTCATTTTTGTGATTTTTCAGGAAAGAAGGCTAAGTATGCTGGCCGCTATCGTATTACTGATTCAGATTCATTGGAGGCTGCAATGGAGGCAGCTGGACGAATACGTCTAACTATAGAAGCTAAGCTATCTCCTGGCCCACCAATGTTAAATCTCCGTCGACATGGTGTTAATGGCCGTTGGCACGAGATTGCTGATAATGTTGCAAGTGGAAATTTTCTTGGTGCTAAGGTCAGTTCAACTACGCTGGTTCTTTACTGCATATACTTCCATTTGTAGGTAGATGCTAATTGCATCCTGGTATCACATACTGTGAATAGATGGGAAGAAAATGTAAGTGCAGATTTGGGTATTGCTGCACCAAGAGTAGCATTTTTCAATCATTTTGCTTGTAGGAGCATTGATGAGACATTGGGTGTGCAGCAGAAGAGGGATAAGGGAGGAATCCTTGGGGTGCTATGTGGTTCAATTTTGAATCTGACTTTCCTGTATTTTAGAAAAAGTAGATGCCTGATACATGCTAAGTTAATGTTAAACTTAATACTGTCCCCATCCATTATGTTACCTCTTAAGGAAAGAGAACATACAAACTTAGTCTATGTTGCCTGCATCACAAATGATTTGAACCTAACTCCTAAGATGTTGAATTAATTTATCTCTCTCTTCTTTGGCAGAGACGAGGAGTTGTTGGTGGCATTGATTATGGATTCACTGGTGAAGTTAAGAAAATAGATGTTTCACGGATAAGAGAAAGGCTTGATAGAGATAGTATAGTTGTTGTGAGCAATATGGGATACTCCAGCGCAGGGGAGGTCTTAAATTGCAAGTACGCCGCTTACTCCATTCATATTGTAACTTTTGCTATTAAAAAAAGGACGTACCCAGTGCCGTAGGCTCCCGCACTATGCGGGGTCTGGGGCAGTTTGTTTAGCGCACAACCTTTCCTGCACATTTATGTGCAGAGGCTGGGGCAGGGCTGCCCTGGACCTTCCGGTCACAGGCGGTGAAGCTCTACCACTGCACCAAAGGCCGCCCCTTTTAAGTTTTGCTATTAATTAAAAATATATCATGGTATACAAGTGATACTATGATTTACCATAAAAATTGCCATGTGCCTTCACTCATGACAAAGCTCTTTGAAAGATTCAACGTTCACAGTCATTTTGATATGTGTAGGTGCTAACACAACTTTTTTTGCCTTATTTTTTAGTACCTATGAAGTAGCTACAGCATGTGCTTTAGCCATAGAGGCGGACAAGCTTATTTGTGTCGTTGATGGCCAAATATTTGATGAGCATGGCCGAGTCAATCGTTTCATGTCTATTGAGGAGGCAGATATGTTGATCCGAACACGTGCTAAGCAGAGTGATATTGCTGCGAATTATGTGAAAGTTGTTGATGAGGAGGACATTAATCATGTCCGCAACCTCCCGATGAAACAGGATACAGAACATGGTTTGAATGGAAGGAGCCATATTAATGGGTATACTGCATCTTTTCGGAATGGTGTGGGTTTCAATAATGGAAATGGTCTATCTGGTGAGCAAGGGTTTGCTATTGGTGGTGAGGAGCGCTTGAGCAGGTCGAATGGTTACCTTTCAGAGTTGGCAGCAGCAGCATATGTATGCCATGTAAGTATTTAGCTTCTGACATTTTTTATTGTTTAAACAATTTTGAATTCTTTATTGGTTCCTGATTCTTGATTGTGTTGTAAACCCTGTAATGTTCTGAGGTTTCTTTCCCGCAACATGTGTGTCCCACATTGTATCAAGGGTTGGGTTCCAGCGACTCGTACTGCAGGATGCCATATTTTGCAAAGTGCTTACGAATCTGTGCATATCAACTTTGGCTGACATGTATCTGTACTCATCTATGTGTACTGTTATCATGTTATGTATAAATATTAAAGTAGAAAATCACATCTTGTGGGAGGCGCATTTCTCTTGTTGACTGATTGTTCTTTTGTGCAATAATCTAATGATCAGTGGTATATACATACTAAAATATTTCATTCTGAAACCTTACAAATAAAACTCTAAACTGCTAGATGTATTCAAGGGAAAGGTAAGACAAATCAGAATTTATTCATAGTCTGCCATGTCATTGTTATAGTGTGCTTGTAGCAAAAGTTAAGTATGTATACCTTTTCCCTTGTCTAAACTGTACTTGGAATATGCATATAAGATATCTGGTACAATCCCTGGGTTATTATGTTCCATGATGCAAAAATACGTAGCATACAATACATACATTCTTATCGTCTGTCCTGCTTGTTTTTTTTTTTGTCCTAATATAATTTCCTCATTTTTCTCATGTCAGGGTGGTGTCCAACGAGTTCATATCGTGGATGGTACTGTTGGTGGATCATTGTTGTTGGAACTATTCACTAGAGATGGTGTTGGAACGATGATAGCTAGGTATAATTGAACTGTTTTTTGTACGTTAGCTGCCACTGAACATTAGCAGCTTTTGTGTGTAAGCCTATATTGGCTTAATACCTGTATATACTTAGATGCAATCTAGAGCAAGTGATTTTTTATGCGTTTCTATTAGCTTCACAAGAAATAGCTCCCATGAACTCCTAAAAAATGCACCTGCCATCTATGTTAGGGAATATATATTTCCCTTTGAAGTCTTTATTTATTTTTCCAGTTTTTCTGAGATTGGAATGCTTTAGTTCCGTGTCAAAATATATGTTAGGACAATGGTTGGTGTTTTTTAAGGAAATCACTGATGGATATTTGACCATATACGGTACTGTGTAAAATAAGATTATGATGATCTTGTTTCATGTTACTATTGTAATGGTTGAAACAGGCATATTGGCTAGAATTCAATTTTTGTTCTCCAGTGTTAAATTTATTGTTTTACATGTCTATGGGAGTTCCCAGTTACTTATTGACATAATTTGCAAGGGCAAACACAATAGAACATGATCCTTAATCTAAAGAATGATTCTGCATGTGACTTAGAATAGGACATTTTGGAGTGCTTATATACCTTTAAGCAGAATGTTCTTCTTCTCTTTTAATTAATACAAATCCGGCAACTCTGCCGAGGTTTACGTTTAAAAAAAAAAGCAGAATGTTGGTGGGAATTGACATTTTGCCTCTTATTTTGCAGGGATATGTATGAAGGCACAAGAATGGCTAGAGAGGAAGATCTTTCTGGTATTAGAAAGATCATTCATCCTCTAGAAGAATCTGGTGTCCTGGTGCGCCGAACAGATAAAGAGGTCATTATTTTCTGATATTGGGATTAAAACATCGATCTGTTCATTAGTGCCGTGTCTTTCTTTCAGTCTAGTATTTATGCAACTGAACAGGAAATTCTCTTTTTCATTAGCTTCTTGAAGCATTGACGTCATTCATCGTCGTGGAAAGAGATGGTTCGATCATAGCGTGTGCTGCTCTATTTCCATATCTTGAGGATAAATCAGGAGAAGTTGCTGCTATTGCTGTCTCTGAAGAATGTCGGGGACAAGGTCAAGGAGACAAGTTACTTGGTATGACTGCAGAGTTTAGCATACTTCCATTGCTTTTTATGAATTAACATCACATGCTCCATCTGTTCAGGGTAGATAGGTTTTGCACAATAAGTATTTTAGGAACTGGCTACTGTGATGGGACTAAGCTAAGACTGGGCCCAATTGGTGGCTAGGCTTACATTTATCTTTTGTTCTTTATCCTGGGCTTTGCATGACAGTGTTTATTTGATGTTTCCAACATTTATAGTTTACAAATAACACAAGAAAACATAAAGGAACAGAAATCATGCTTGTCACGTATGATTGATCAAATATTTGAATACTTACCCGTGGTGATACTGTTTTGCAGATTATGTTGAGAAGAAGGCTTTATCCCTAGGACTAGAGAAATTATTCTTGCTTACTACACGGACAGCTGATTGGTATGTACTTGTGTAGTTGTGTTCGAGTAGTGATCAGAGTTTCAGTATTTACATGTTCAAGCAATTTCTAAGAATTTA
This sequence comes from Urochloa ruziziensis, assembly GCA_015476505.1. Classification (NCBI taxonomy): domain Eukaryota; kingdom Viridiplantae; phylum Streptophyta; class Magnoliopsida; order Poales; family Poaceae; genus Urochloa; species Urochloa ruziziensis. The sequence goes on from CM027118.1 coordinate 20,120,383, forward strand.
TGTTATCAGATAGTAAGAAGTGTTGTTTAATCTAGCATGTTTTATCTCAATGCTGAAACCTAGCTAATCTCAATACATCAATGGGAAGCAGAAACCACATTTTGCTTGTAAGACATTGGACAGTCACGTTCAGAAAACACCCATCCACAGTTCTACACCCACAAGTGAAGTGAAATTGTTTCTCATTTAGTCAATGAAAAGAATGCTGCTTAATTTTATCTGAAATCCTGCAGGTTTGTTCGTCGTGGCTTCAAGGAGTGCTCGATCGAATCCCTACCAGCGGTGAGGAGAAAACGTATCGACCTTTCGCGTGGATCGAAATACTACATGAAGCGGCTCCAGGTGGCAGAGGTTGGGCATATGGCTGTCAACGGGTTTGCCATGAGATGAGATGAATGTTATAAAGTTTACAGATCTAGTTGTTGCACACGAGGGTTGTTTGATGCCCCCCTGCAGCACTTGTACATTGTAGAGCTGTGTTTATGCAAGTAAATATTCGATGTATTTGCGTAAAAATAAAGTAAATAATCAATGTGACGGCTGTTTCTTGAGTAGGAGCTGTTACTGGGGTTAGTGGTGGGTAATCTTTGGCTGGCTAATAGCTTCGAGCCAGCTGTGTTCTTGTACTATGACTCAAAGGCTACAGAAAAGCCGCTCCCCCTTCTCCTTCACCGTCTTCACTGGGATAAATGGAGTTAGCTGGTTTTGGAAGGTTACTACACGTATGCTATTCTTCACCTGGTGCTGCTTCAAAGTTCAAACTATACTGATGGCAGGAAGAATATTGCACTGATAAGCTGAAAAAATCGAATTCCAGGCCAGGCTCCGGTGAAGCCCAGGTTCTTCCGGGCCGGCTGACTGCCCTGGCCTGGAGTCCATTCAGTCTCGGCTGCGATCAGTGACAGCGTGTGCCCAGTGCTCTACTGTTCTTCAGATGCCAACCAGCAGATGTCACTGGCGAACCACTCCTATCGAAAAGCTAAGACCATTAACAAATAAGACCCCATAGACTCATCGGCAGTGCCAAGTCAAGTCGTCTGCTGTAGGTGTGTTACACAATCCCCATGATCTTTTTCAAAGACCAAGTTGCAGTTCTGAAAGCACAGAGGGCAGTCACGTTGCTGTCGCTACTAATCGCCAAGTTGCTAGGCACTTGCTTTGTCATTTCCATGTCATTGCTGCGTGACCGCGATATTTAAAGTTTTAGCGTGACACAATGGCAGACATCATTGTGACAACTAGGCGCTGACCATCATTTGCGCTTTAAATTCATCGCTGGAGAATAATTCAGGGGCACTGCATCAGTTTGGGTAAGTCAACCTCGCGCTGTGATAACTAGGATCTATACAGAGGTCCGATATGGAGTGCTGAAATTTCAAGGAAATTATGCAGAAACTTTTTTGAAGACTCAGTGGGTTAGGGTGACTAATCGTTTGGCTATCACCACATAAGAGAGGCAAAATAATTAGGGCGTATTTGGTTGCACAATGACTGATTGCACAATCCAAAAAATGACTGTGATTGCACAATGTTTTCAGGACCATATTGTGTTGAAAAGAACCTTTTATTTATTTGGGACATGCTACAATTGCCATGGTACTGGCAGCTTTAAAAGTAAAAATGGAAGGAAAAAAACGAGAAGAGAGTATTTTCGACTGATGAAAAACAAAGATTATAGACATCCAACAGAAAAGAAGCGGACCAAAATGCAATGACTACATAGAGAAGAAAAAAAAAATCTCTCACAATGCTAGCTAGACCAAGGATTCCATGAATTCCACTGGCGACATAAACTTCATTACACCACTAAGTACACCAATCATCTCAAACCAGAAACAGATCGATAAGAGGACAAAGAGATGCCATTTGCATAAGGTTTGCTGTAATCTTCATAGCTAGGAAGCAGCTTGACAAGCCAATCACGATTATAAGTGCACGCAGCGGAGTTGCCGAGCAAGTTGTGCGTAGCTTGGGACTCAGAAGCAGGCCTCCAGCAGGCAGCAGCAGCAAAGGGCGGCTAAGCTGTGGAAACAGAGCAAAGAAATCCGTCAGGAGATGGCAAAAATGGTCATATAGCAGCAGGCATTTTCATAAAATAAAATGTTTAGTTTATTGCTTAGGTGGACAAAGACAAAGGAGCATTGTGTAGTCTCCACTCTCCAACAAGTGCATACTGAGCGTATAACCAATCAGTCTCATCAGCGTAATCCAACGGAGTTAAGATTTCAGTACAAATCATCTCAAGGGAGAAACACTGATAACGAGTTCTTCCGTGCATCATCCGAAAGATTTCTCAGTTGGCGGTATGAATTAGGCAAAAAAAATCAAAATCAAAGAATCCATCGGCAAGCACAAGGCCCTTAGATTCTATGGTTTTTTCAGGGAGTGATTTACCTTGTATCCAACCCAGCCAAGCGGCAAACACAACGCAGTAACACATGGGAACATACTGCAATCAACATCGGTAACTGTCTCGCCAAATATTAAAAAAAAACACCGGGAACTAAACAACGACGTGCTGGCAGGTTTCGCACGCGCCTTACTCAGTTTTTTTTAAACGAATGTAGCTGTAACAAATCGTTTTATAAATTGCCTAAACTCCTTTTTGCATCAGTTAATTGTACTATATGGTATCAGCTAAGAAATCAGCCAAATTGAAACCTACTGCTCACTCCGTTTCTAGAAGAAATAAGTGCAAGGCGCGTCAGATAGGCGGTCAACTTCATCCAACGAGAGACGTTGGAGGTGCCTGCCACTCTGGCCAAAAGCCAGGAACGGACGGGGCAAACCCGAAAGATATTTCGGAGGAGGAGAGGCGTGGGGACCACGCGTCGGGCTTTCTGAGGTCCGGGATGCGGTCGGCTCACGGGCGCGGAGGCCGGGCCCGCCACCACGTCCCACCCAACCGCTCGCCGATTGGCGCTTGGCCAACTACGCCCTGAGCGGCTGCGCCACACAATTAACTCCCCCATCCACAGGCCGCGCCGCCGTCTCCGGCGAACTTTTCCATGGGGTGTTTCGAGACGGCGGTAGGCGTGAATCGGACCCCGAAGATCCGGGTACGCATCGCATGAGATGTCGAGAGGATCGAAATTAAAGGGGGAGGGAGGCGAGCGCACGTACCACCCCTCCATGAAGGAAGGCCCTCCGCCGCTCTGCTGCGGCCGCTGCGGCGGCGGCGGCTGCGCGTATGGCGGCGGGTAGCCCTGCTGCGGGTAACCCTGCTGCGGTGGGTAGCCCTGCTGCGGCGGGTAGCCCTGCTGCGGGTACCCCTGCTGCGGCGGTGGGTACCCCTGCGGCGGGTAGCCTGGCGGCGGGTACGCGTCCTTCCCTGGGTACCCTGCGAGATCCATCCAAGAGGAGAGGCGCACACGCGTCAGGTATGGGACACGAGCGAGCGATGTAATTCACAGCAGTGGCGGAGGCGTGTAGCGGCGGCGATCGGGACACGGACCTTGCGGCGGGGGCACGCCGACGGGCGGCTGCTGCTGGCCGTAGTAGCTCATCGCGGCGGCGGAGGTGGAGGCGGAGGGTTTGGGTGGGTGGTGTTGAGGAAGGGTGAGGCGGCGGCGCTGTGTGGGCGGGCGCGGAGGCGGACCGGCGGTTAGTTATGTAGACAGAGGAGACGAGACAGGCAGGCAGGCGGGCGAATTTATTGGGAGGAGGCAAGAGCTGCCAGAGCGGAGGGGGCGGGCAGTTGAGGTTGGGTCCGAGCCTACAGCGGCCGGTGGGACCAGACCGGGAGGCAGGAGCGGGCCGGAACCGCGTGGGGTTGGATTGGCTTGGGCCCACGCGGGGATGCGATATACACTAGCCGTTTGGCCGACGATGACGAAGTAGCGGCGTGCGAGTGTGCCGTTGAGGTTGAGCTAGCCAGATGGACACACAGGATGACAAAGGACGAAGCGTCTCCTGAGTCCTGACGCTCGAGTCCGGAGCCTGGGCTACAACTGCAGCTGTGATCGTGAGTTTTTTTTAAGTGGCAACGGGTTACATGCCTAATCAAACGAGTCTCACATGCCAATTGGCACGGTGTTTGGGAGAGCTCCACCTCACCATCTCCAAAAGAAATATAGAGTTGTTATAAATGTTTGGCAAACTATGGTGCTCTAGCTTCAGAAACTTGAAGACTTGATAGGAATGGTCTATTTTGTCCATGGTAGATGGTTGGATGTGTTTGCAACAGAAAGAGACAGGTTTTGTTTTTTTTAGCGCTGCTACTCTGCACTGCTTGTTCTGCTTATGTATTATTCAGCCACTACAAGCTTATTCTAGTTTATTCTATCTTGTTCTCTCATAGAATACTATTAAAACGACCAAAATCAGCCACAACCGGCGAAGTCATTCCCTGATAGAGAAGTGTTTTACTCCACGCGAACCAATGTGAGTACGAAACCTGATAGGGACTGGACCAATGCTTCAAAAATCAAAATAAATTGAGATTAGTTTTAGCTTTGATTATCGGATTCTTTTCGTCTCGACACACGTGAATATGTGATAGCAAGTAAGATTTGCTCTCGCTCATTCGAGCCCCAGCGGGCAAGAGAGGCGGATGGTTCGAGAGTGTCGCCATATTACGTTAGGGAGTGATTTTTACGTTTGTCATAGGAAGCCACAGACAAGACGACTGGCTCGCAAACAAGTGCCACACATAATAAATTTATATACTTCATTCGAATTAAATGAGAAACAGAACGTGCAAAGATGATATCCGTTGCGATTTCACATCATTTGCCAACAAGTACATCTACACTAACAACTCATCTAAGGACTATACACATTTCATTCCAATTGCGCTCATTTACATCGGGCGGCCTCTTCGTTTTTTCTCTCTTCTTTCAAGACGCAGCGTGAAAGACGCCAGGTGAAAGCCATGTGCTTCCTTCCACGGGAGCTTGCTTCAATACAAGGAAAAATGATTTTCTTCTTATGTGGCCCCCCTGGGCAATTGGACTCAGGAACTTCCTTCAGCTGGCTTTGGTTTCGCCAAAGTAGTCAACCTCAATCTTCAAAAGAAATTAACAAGAAATTTTCATTTCAGTGTGTCATATGATTACATCACCCTGATAAAATCTGAGAACTCTTCAGAGGAAATGTTCATGCAGACAAGTAATGATTCAGATAGGCAACTAAGTACCTAAGTGGTTTTCTTGGGGCAGTTGACGCCGATGCAGGAGCAGCTCCAACTGATGGAGCAGCAAGCTCAAGTGGCTTTTGTTGCACCAAAACAAATGTACAAACACACAGTTAATAAGAAAGCATAAAGGAAATAACAGCATAAGTATAAAATCACAAATTATGACTTAACGGAGTTAATTGCACAAATATCATGAACTTGCTCTATGGGTTGTTGATTTGGGTCCATGAAATACTAGTAAACTAGGCTTTTGGTCCACAAAGCTGTGAAGAGCAAGGAAGTTCCAAAGATGGTGCTCTATACTAACAAAGCATCATGATAATTTAGGTGACCATGTTAGTAGAGAATGCACAGTGCACTCTACACAGCATATGTAGGCACATCGCATGTGATTGAAAAATGAAACGAGATGTTCGAAATTTGGGTGTCCTAAACTAAAACAGCTATAGAAAAAATGCAAGATTATGGTCACAGGGAACGACAGAAAAATCAGGCATTAGCTGTCAAGGTCATAATAGGATCCTAAAGAAATTAGAAAATCTACAGTTTAAAACTATTCATGTAAGAGAAAAGACAATACCTCAAGCTCTTCATTGGCTTTGCGCTTCAGATTATTAGAATTTTGAGGCCTCAGAGAGCATGTTTGTTCCAGATTATCTCCAGAACAACCCTCCAAAGATGGCCTCTGATCAGCACTTAAATCTTTCTGGTTAGCTATAACTGGATGATATGTCAGTTCATCAAGTTCATCAGGTGCAACTGGAATAGCAGGTGACATATTCAGCAAGTTGTTCGCAGCACTGTCTGCACACTCTCTTTGTGAACTGTTAAGAGAGGAACCAGACCCATATGACTGCAAACCATTGTTGGAATTAGGCAGCAAAATGTTATGTTGCTTGACTGCATGGCACAGATTATTTTGTGTAGGAGCAAATCTACTTTCCTGATAGTGTTCTGGATGTTGGCGCTCAACAGATTCTGCATGAAAATTAGCATGGCCATTCAAAGCTTCTTTATTGGGTAAAATAGAGGGCAGCACGGAAATACTTCCTGGCAACTGGAAGCAGCCAGAATAATCTGGTTCTGGTTGTTTTGTATAGCTGCCTTTATGTGATACAGGTTGAGCATCACTACAACTGACAGTGCCCAATACATTTTCTACCTGACCAGCTGAAACATCACATGTTGGAACAGTACGACTGTTCTTTTGTGCTGTTCTAGAAGAACGAGGACGCACTCCACCAGGAAAAACAAACAAAGGGATTTCTCTTCTTTTTACATGGGACACTTCAATATCCATTCCCTCTTTCCAGTGTTGATATGCACAAATATTGCTCTTAAACTCATTTACAATTCCCCTAATGTCGAATTGCTCAGCTTCTTGAGCTTGGGCTGTTTGTTTTCTCCAAAGACCCATGAAGTAAAAGCTATGTAGTGGCCTTGATTTGTCTGAGAAATCTCTGGGATATGGATGTGCAAGGATCGTCTCATGTGAATATCGTTCGATCTGTATCAGTAGCAAAAAGTGCTATGTCAGTGCACGTTCTTGAAAAGATTGAAATGTATCTATTATTCACCTTCAATACAAGTGTGCGAAGGCGAGATTCCACCCAGCCTTTCCAATTCCTGAGGTCATCTTCATTTCTCGCTGTGATGTTAACTTCTAGATAATTTTTATACGATTCAAAAAATGGATACAGCTCGAACAATGCATCCCAGTCTGCTTTTCCTTCATCAATGGCCTACAATTAGTTCCAAAGTAAATTTGAGGCAGAGTACAGCACAGAACAAAGTTGATACAGTTAGAAGACAACTTTCTCCCAGTACTCGGAAACACGGGCCAATTACCCAAGGAGGTGGGAATAATTCCTTACATAATGATAGATCACAATGAGCCAAATAAGCTGATCTAGGTAGTAAGTGATAAAATCAGACAATCACCAAGTATTAAGGTATCTAAACTGTATAGCACTGAAGATACGGGTGATGAAAACAAGAGGCCGACAATCACCAAGTATTAAGGTATCTAAACTGTATAGCACTGAAGATACGGGTGATGAAAACAAGAGGCCGTGTACATGATGAATTGACAACTACTACAAAAGGTGCTGCAAAAATAATAATAACTGTCTGACAGAAGAAAGTTTGCAAATGTCACAATGGAAATCTACAATAGAGTCAACCCTTTAGAAGCCTCAAACCAGCAATATGCACCAGATCCAATCAAAAATTTTAAAAAAAAGGTATCCTACACTACTGACTGTCATTTAACCTGATGTTTGCACTGAGTTACACTATACGGTACTTTCACTAACATTTGCACATGCTACATGGGGATCAATGTTATTTTTAAGAGACACAGACTATCAAATATGTAAATAGAAACAGAAATTTAAGATAAACATGTCACATGTCTATTAGTAATCAGTTATTTTCAGCTATTTTCCATTCATTTTTCAAAATAAGGACAAAACCAAAAAAAAGGAACGTACCTGGCAAATCTCAAATGCCCGTGTGAATTCTTGGATCATCACATACCTAGTACTAACAGATACATTATAGCTGGAATTCATGCAAGGGTAAGCAGGTGTAATAATAGGCATTTGATGACCCCTGTCTCTATAATTTCTTCTTGGATCCCACACAGGGAGACCAAGAGGACCCTCCTCAATATGGCAAAGCATAACAGGATTAGGCCACTTCCACTTGCTGTAGACTCGGAAGAAACGAGATATTAACATGCTAGGGGACGCATTTGGGTACAGTTGACAGATACGACCGACAAGAATTGCCCAGTTTATACCACCCAGAAATCCCATAACCTGGACAGGATCACAAAGCTTTTGTTACAAAATGTACATGATTTATGAGTGACACCACAATATAAACATGTCAATACTGAAAAGCATAATCCTGAAATAAGAAAAATCTAAAGGGAATCATACATTTGAGTAAACACCACGGCGCTTTCCCCAATATCTTATGAACCTTAAGGTTGTGCGAAAACTCTGGATTGAGAAAACACATGGTATTAATCCAACAAGAAAAACATTACCAATGCATAGTTCAAAATAGGTATTGTAAGGACACAAACCGGAATGTTTGGAACCAATTTTAAAATTTGATCAGTAACCCGACAACCATTTAGACTACGAACAGTCTGTTCGTCAACATTATACAGTATGGAGTCCTGAGAAAGATCAAGGTCCTGAAATCAAATAACATAGCATAATGAGGAGCATATCAAATGTCATAAAATTGGAAGAATTCACTTGCAAACAAAGTCAAAGGCATAATGGTTAGCAAGATAAATCACATGCAAACAAAAACAAATACATTAAATGTGTTGCACTAAAAACACTTGATGAATTCCTTAAAATGCACAATTATCTACTCATTTGCTAAAATTAGTACAAGGTCAATATGGCATGCAATATATAAAGTTTGTTCAAACAGCAATGCCATAAAACAAACTTACCTCAGGAATTACTGCATGGGCAAGGTTAGCATACAGAAGGTCAATAGAGACCCCATTAATTTTGAATCCCAGAACAGGCACGTGAGCATCTGGTACTGGATGTAACTCTGAAACTTCTGGCATCTCAGCTAGCATTTCGTGAAGCCACCTGAAGAAGTACTCCTGTGAAAAAGAAAAAAAAACTATAAGGTTCATTCAACGCCATAATGCTGCAGGAACTTTGGGATTTTAAAAGTAGGCCATCTTACATTTCGAGTTGCATGCCTTGGACCAACACAAAGTGTATCAATGTCTGCACCAGGACCATGCACCTGTACAATAAAAGATTAAACGAGAATTTTGTGTATATATATATATATATATATATATATATATAGCAATGCTTTTTTTTTGTAAACAGAAATAGAGAAGAAGAAACAGTAGGGCGGATTACCCCGAGACGGTATGAACCAAATGTAAAGATCTTTGCGTTTGCTTCATGCACAAATTGCTCTCCATACCCACTGATCCTGGTAGCCTTCTTAATCCAAGCTTTCACAGTCTGCCACAACATTCAATATCTTCAAATCAGTATAGGCCTAGGTTGATAATACAAAATAAAAGGACATCGAAGGAAATTGTTCAACCTGGTCCAGCTTGCCTAAAACCTCTTCTCGTGAGACAGCGTCCTCTTGGCTCTCATACAGGCCTGCGTCTGAAAGGTACTGATCAACACAGACAAAACAATGCTGTTAAAACAAATGACATGAATCTAAGTAAACTATAAGGAAAATGAAACAAAATGTGGAAGGGTTTTTGTTTTATCTGATATATACAAATCCCCCACCTTTTCGACCTGAGCTGTCTGCGTAAGATCCTTCTCCGTCGGTCCATTAAGTGAGATCGGCTCGGTGACGCCAAGATAACCATTACTGTTCTTCGCCTTCGACATTCCACAATTCAACCCTCACAAACCCTCCTTCTGAAACACAACCTCAGATAATTACAAACTCTCCTCGCTACTTTTTTCCCCTTCACTACCTTGACACTTATTTTTCTTTTCCTTCTCTCTTACTCAGGTGTCAGAATGAACAGTGGCAGAGCACGCTCTAAAATTTAGGTGGGGCGAACATATACCAGACAAAACTCATAGTAAAAAAGATCGTGTGCACATGCCTCACACTCTCATGGAAATCACACAACTAAGAGTACAAACAATAGAATTAATAAATTGATGTTTAAATATTGAAGATGGTACCTCCTATAAAAAAATGGGTAGCAAATCTTTAGTGCCACAATATAATTCATTAATTCAACACAAACCAGGATCGAATTGCTAAATGAACCAAACCTTTCGGTTTTGAAAAATATAAGAGATTTACTCCTCAGGCGACTGGAATCTTGCTTATCCATCAATCACCGGGGTATGAGAGGTTAGGGTTGAGGATTTGGGTTTTGGGGGTTACCTCAAGTGCACAGGCTGTAGAGGAAGCCGGGGTGGCTCGCCCGCCGGCGGTGGTGGCGAGAGAGACGGCGGCGGGGCGGAGGCGCCGAGGGCGCCGCCGGAGCGGGCGGCGGAGGACCCCCGGTGGGCGGTGGTGGCGGCAGGGGCGTCCAGTTCAAGCGAATTCGCGTCGGGCGGCGACGGCGGCCGGCGGCGGAGGCGGCGAAAGCCGCCGGAGACGGGAGGGACGCGGTGGCGGCGGGGGCGTCCACCCGACGGATTATTGTCGGGCCGCGGAGGACGGCCGCGGAGGAGGCGGCGGGGCCGCCGGAGCCCGGCGGAGGTGGTGGCAGCGGGGGCGTCAGGTTCCAACGGGTTAGCGGCGGCCGGTGGCGGAGGGCGGTGGCGCAGGCGGCGGGTGCCGGTGGAGCCGGGGGGGCTGTGGTGGGGGTGGGGGAGTCTCGTGCCGGACCTGAGGAAGAAGATGCCGATGGCCGTGTGCGGCTCGGGAAGAAGAAACGGGCTGAATATCTATATCTATACTATTTCGAAAAAAATTGGTTTGTTTTTTAAAAGAAATCAGTTTGGTCTGTCATTAGTCTGTTTAACAGGCAAGACTTGATTTAAATTACTCAGTTTAGAAGTCTATGCAGAATCGAAAGCCTTTATGGCTGACCCATCTAAATTGAAGACTACCTCGACTCGGAATCGAAGCTGACAAAAAATCTTTAGCATTTATCCCTCTATCATTGTGTGTACTAATCCGATTTTAAATTCTGGCGTCCTGTCTAATCGCGTGGCTCGCAAAGGGTAATCAATTTTGAATTCCCACATATTGTACGTTGCTATAAACATATGTACTGAAAGACATGTCCGCGAGAGTATATATAGCGTGTCTAGACATGACACAAAGTTTAATTCTAAAAAAAATATTAAAACAGATGATGTGGTCGTTGAATAAATATTAATCTGAGCTCATTGCAACAAATGGGCATGTTTGCTAGTAATAACACTGTAAATAAGGAATCTAAAACAATTATAAACATTTCTCACCTTCAAAAATCTTATATACCCTCACGTTGGATCCACTTGTCAAGGTGCAAAACGGAGGACGAAAACCGTATATTGCAAAAATCGATGATGCAAAGCTCGCTTTTTCTCACCGCATGCGATCGTACCCGCCTGGCATACCCGCCCGGCATACCCACCCCGACCGCCCCGCGCCAATCACGCCACCGCCTTTTCACCTTCCCGATTCCATCCCCATCCCATTCACGTCAGTCACCCGCCCTCGCTCTATCGGCATTGCATCCCTCCACCGTCTACCCCCTCCATGTGTGTCGCCTTGAATGTGGTGACAACGGCGGCCCCGTCTTTGGCCATCCCTCTTCTTCCATCCCCTTACACCCTCCATCTATCCCAAAGGACGAGGAGGCATACGGCAATGCGGGTCGGTGAAGATGAGATGGGCGCTCCTTCTCTCGTCGCAGATCCACCTCGTCGTCTACCACCACCCGTAAGAGTTGGACGAGCAAGAATCGTCGAAGGTAGGAGAGGAGAGCGTGGGCACGGAAGGTCGGACGGAGAGGGAAGCAGGGAGCAGCAAGCCAGTTGGTGGCGATTCGCAGAGAGACATGTAGAAAGCTAATCGAGCCAGTTCGAGCTTCTTAATGAGCCGAGGAGAGCTAGCCTTGTAGATATCCAGCCGAGCCGAGCAGAGCTGGCTCAATCGAGCTGAGCCGAGCTGGCTCAAACGAGCCCAACCGAGCCGAGGTAGCTTTGATATCCAGCCCTACTAGCAATGTCGATCATTTGAGGCCACGAAGCGGGAGGAGCCTACCGTCGCAGCGTCGCTGGTTCGAAAGCAGCTAACAGTAGGTCCGACCGCTGCCACCACCATTGTATGTCCCGAAGGAACAGATGGACGCCGCCCCGCCCATGATGAGGGTTATATGCATGGAAATCATTGGAACATAGTATTCGTGAACGTGACACCCTTTGCCCTTGCTTCCATAATGCCGAGCAGGCCAGCGGTAAAGCATCGGCTAAAAAAAAGCATCGGCTAAGATCCCAAGCATGTGGGGCACACCTTCAGCCTCAGCAAATGATGTCAAGACAGAGACGGATGCTTTCCGGGCACGTACTGCGAGTCTGCGACCACCAGTCGCAATATTACACATGTTGATTGACATGAAAACCATATAGAGGTCAATGCCATGTTTTGAAGCGTCACCTTTCTATACTTTTGTAAGCACTTTGCTGTACAACATGTGCTGTACATTACACACATTTCCCACCTTTACTTATTTGCAGGCGCGATATGTTTAGCGACCCTATACTGGTCCTTTGCAACGGCTTGAGGCTTTACAAGTGCCGGCGGGCTTCTATCCACAATCTGTGCTCCCGGCATCGCCACAGCAGCCACTATACACTAAGCTTGGGCCGGTAACCTGTGTCAGCAAATTTCTTTGTGATGGAATCGACACACGCCATTCTTATTCTTTCAGGTGTCGCCGGGTTGTCCAACGGGAACCATTCACGGTGGCCCTCATCAGCCCTCGCAGCAAAGATCGCGTCCTTTATCGCAAACAGGACAGCGGAGCCCAGGAAAAACGGTGGCTCTCCTACGGCTTTGGAAGAATGAATGACCTTTGGGTTTGGAGCCCCCTGCAATGAAAGAAGAAACATGCTGTCATTTGGAAGAACTGAGCACATTGAAGACAAATGCATGCCACTCAACAAAAACAGGAAAAAAAGAACAGTGTAATTCAAAGGCTGTCAAAATAACAGCAGGTTTACCCGCAAAAAAAAAAAATAACAGCAGGTTGATTTCTTTCTCCGTGTGTAGGCCATTGTGGAGATTTCAAATCAAGTTACAAATATGGGAAGGACAACAACATCTAAACACAACCTTCCATATAGGCTAACCTATGCCCACTGGAGTGGTAGATTGTACTGGTCGCTTGACTTTATAAAAGAGAAGTTCCATACACACACTGTTAACATTCCATTTAAAGCAGAGAAGCGAAGAATGGACGCCCAGATTTATTTTTAAAAAGTTTTGTTTTGCAGTATTTTACTGAATGTCATGGTACTTTTGTAGAAGTATTTGCAGACAACACTTAAATTGGCCCTTTTGACATTTACAATCAACATGTTTAATAAGGTATGTCCATCCGGAAAGAGAAAAAAACACTCCAACAAAGAGAAAAAACAACGGATAATATCTTGCATACTGCTATGTAATATATTTACCTTTAACAGTGACACCTTGAAGTTCAGAGGTATATCATTTACAGAGGGTATTTTGTAAGCGCCAGGTCCACAGGTGAAGAGGTGTCCAGGTCGAATCCACTTGTGGTTATTATCACCCCATTTTAGCTCTTCCATGGCTACCCAACCCAAACCTTGGATGAAAGCTCCTTCAATCTGAAAGACACAATATTAAGTTACAGAGGCGACAAAAAGTATGGTAGAAGGCATGTCTTCTCCAAAATAATGTTGTGGCAGTGAACATTTCATCCATCTAGAACATACCTGGCCAATATCAATTGCTGGATTGATTGAAAAGCCGAGATCCATAACAATATCGGCAGTCCTTGTGTGAAAATCCCCAGTTAGAGTGTCAATCTCAACTTCTGCAAATGCAGCCCCATATGTGAAATAAAGGAATGGAGTTCCCTTGCCATCCGCCCAGTCAAACCCAATATCAGGTGTGGCATAAAATCCATGAGCAGAGAGATCCACTCGTTCCATGTAGCATGTTTGAACCAACTGGAAAATATAAAGCCGCACTAAAGTTAATTTGGACCATAATGGGATCAGCTTTCTCGAGAAGGATAGTGCCAACTGGAAAATATAAGGCCACCAACTGCTTGGTTTACCAGCACATTGACACGTGCACTGGTTACCTTGCTATTGGCTTACCAGCCTACAATACCATGAATACCAGCCTACAATACCATGAAAGTGACCACACTCTATGTATGCAAATGCCGAGACCATGTTAAAAAAAAAGATTGTTGAAACCTGCGATATTTAACTTATCCTAACATCCCATCAGTTAACACTAAGGGCACCCGCAGTGGTTATAGTAAGGCACTCTCTATGACCGCGTCCACCTAGGATATAGCAAACTACTATAGATCAGTTGTCCAACAGTCCTGCTATAGCATAATCTTCTAAATTAATGTGTGGCCCACATATCAGCATTTGTTTACTGTTCCCAACTGCCTCTTCCCTCTCAGCTCGGCAAAGGAATCACGTTGGTGGAGGCCCGTCGCGTGAAACCGCGCACTGGCGATAGTCGCTAGGGGTATCAACGCTCTCTCTCTCTCTCTCCCCCCCCCCCCCCCCCCCTCGACGTGCGCTGCTATGGACAGTTCGAAACGGCCCGTTGGCCATGCCCTAAGTTGGTAACTTAGTATAGCCACAATACTATAAAGATTAAAGCACATATTGTACAGATCAGAGTGCTGTGAGGATATTATGAAATGATAGACTTGAAATAGTATAAAAATCTAGTAAAGATGAAGTGTCAAAACAAACTTCTAATTGCCATAGTACAATGATGGTTCCCTTTCGCATAAGAAAAAACATGTGGTATATCTACTTAAGACAGGATAACGCATGACAGTACCTCAGCAAAAGAGTTGTGGGCTCCCCTGCTAGCAATGGGTTCCATCCGAGCCTTGATTTGCTGGCAGGCATCCAAAACTGCAGCTCCATATAAATCTGAGCTGGCAGAGGCTGCTGTTGGCGATGCATTTGGAACCTGAATGTATGAAATGTATCAGTGATAATCCCATTGTTGTTAGAAAGCAATACAATGTCTAAAGGGGAAAAAAGCATGTACATCTAGTATACAATCATGCAGGGCAAATGGGAGTATATCAATTTGGTAAACATCACCTTATCAGTACTTGTCTCTGAGATAAATACAGAGCTAAGAGGAATATTGAATGACGATGCAGCGACTTGGGCAACCTTTGTGTGCAAACCCTGTCCCATCTCAACCCCACCATGTGTTACCAAGACAGTGCCATCAGTGTAAACTTGAACAAGTGCACCAGCCTGTATTGTTACCCCATCAAACTTATGTTAGATTGATAATGATTTCAAAACAAAGAATTTGAATCAATGCCATATCTGAGGCTACTGCTTCTTTGATACTTTTAGAAGAAATATATGATATTCAAATATGGGTTCCAAAAAAATTGGGACAGTACTGGAGAGAATAATACAGCAAATAAATAAGAGAACCATCATAGTGCCAAATCCACACTAACATCAGTGCTACTTGATTACTGCAAATAAATTTGCTAAGGTGGACAGTCAGGTCCAAGTCGGAAAACGAGGTGGTGGCAATTGTAACTGAAAATATATGTAGATGTATAGTTTACTCTATTTAAATAACTTAAAATACAGTCAAACCTAAATCACTCATTTAAGGAATCTGCAAATGCAAACATGAAAAATCCAAAACTAAAAAGAGGCCAATCATCTCACAAAGTCCATTTAGTAACAGTAGCAGAAACTTCATGGTGAAGTTCGGGATGGGACACTATTCACCTGATTCATGAATTTCGCAGTGAAGGATATGCCAAATTTTGTGGGTATCATGGCAATTCCCCGTTTCCTCCATCGATTATTACTGTTAAAACTTCTAACAGCTTTCCGAGCTTCCACAAAATTACAAGATGCCTTGAGTTCATCCCACACTGAACTTATTCTACAGTTCTGGAGCAACTGGCCATAATGCAGCACAGTTCCATCATTGTGGAAATTAATTTCCTGTCAACACTCAATTTGTTAATCCCACAATAGCATGAGACGGATGGTACCATACAAAGCAAATTTGTATGCTTACTTTTATGTCCTCAGGACTTCTTTGGAGTTCTAAAGCTATATGGTGAATCCAATTTTCTGCAATCAACATGCCTTGTGGACCACCAAAACCTCGGAAAGCGGTGTTACTTGGGAAGTTTGTAAAGCATACTTGCCCCCTGACTCTTATGTTAGGTATGTCATAGACATTTTCTGAATGAAACATAGCACGCTCCAGGACTGCAAGGGACAGATCGAGTGAATTACCACCATTGTTATAAATTTCCAGGTCTAGGGCCAGTATCTTCCCATCATTGGTAAATCCCACCTAAAAGAACAATTAGCAAGTTGGTTAATCCTAGATATGAAAGGGACGAATAAAATTGAGCACTCACTGGTTACATGACCTCTGTGCTAACTACTCAATGTAGCGCTTAGCATACACAATTAACAGCAAGACATGGCCTATTATTTTGTATGACCAAAACAATAAGTCATATATACTGTCTGAGTTTGCTACCTTGTATCTCCCTAGGAAACTGTGCCTCTGCCCAGATGATATCATGTCAACATCTCTGTCCAAAATAAGCTTTACTGGCCTTCTTAGACAATATGATGGTACAGATACCGCCGCAGCAAATATTGCTGATCTGGTTTCTTTTCCACCAAATCCACCACCAATACGCTTAGTCTTGCAGACTACTTTTGATAGTGGAAGACCAAGAACATTAGCAACATACTTCTGATGCTTCTGAGGAGCCTAGATATAAGAAACAATTTGTCAAATAATAGTAACTGTACAGCTAGTGTAACACAAATACACAGCACGGGAGACAGCAACATAAAAGAAGTGCATTCTACCAGCTATTTTTTCCTGAGACAAGTTACCCTAAAAGTACAAGTGTGTAAAATATAGTAACCTACAGAAAAAAAGTGACATAGATTCTATGGCATCTTAACTTGACTTCAATACGCATTTAGTATGAAATAGTTCTGTAGGTGTGCCAACATTTTAATGACCACATATCTGCACATAAATTCTACAAAATAACAATTTCAGGACCCTGACGGGGAAGGTAGATTCCACATGGCTATTAGAGCAGTTTACAACAAGGGAGTGTGGAAGTTTTGAGAGACACCAGGGCGCTAGCAGGACCATGGCACCTGATGGGTCGCACAGTGGTAAAAGTAAGGTGAAACTTGCAATGGTCCATAACAAAAACAGGGAAATCTATTCTACTCAATGTGAATGATCATGCTCAACTTAGGGTACAGATAGAAGAACATTCTGGAACTGAAGGATTTTTGCTAGCAGAAGATGCATGACAAATAATTTTTAAAATTGAAAATGAACAATTATGGGGCTGTTAAAAATGTTAATTTAAAACTCGAAGGAAGAGAGCATACTTGAGTAGATGAGACCATATGAATCTCATTTCCAGAATCAACTGGCCAGACAAGAGTGCCATGAGGTTCCATGTAAAAATGCTCTTGACCTCCAACTCGCACTTCTCCTGATATAATTCTGTCGCATGTACCTGACATGAAACATTGTTCAACATCACCTTTTCCAAGGCATCGCTTGGTATTTGGATGAAAGCTTCCACTCTTGACAGCATCCTCTATTGACAAAATTGCTGGTAGTTCGGAATATTCAATATGTACTTTGTTGGCGGCATTTTTCGCATTATCATGGGTATCAGCTACAACAATTCCAATGATCTGTCAACAAGGAGAAAGAGATGTAACTGACAAATTAACAAAGTGTGACATTTTACTAGAAGTAATATCTAAATCAGTGACAGTATGCATAAAATATCAGATCAAGCAGCAGATACCTGACCAACACAAGTAACAACATCTGATGCGAAAACCTCCTCATCATGGATAATTGGGCCAGTATGGTTAGTACCAGGAATATCTTTCGAAAGGAACAACCCAACAAAGCCAGGGGAAGACTTGGCAATTGAATCATCAATAGACAATATGCGAGCATGAGCCTTCTTACTCAGCACCAGAGCAGCATGCAAAGTATTAGGAGGTGTCGGTGTGTCATCAGTATATTCAGCTTCACCAGTGACCTACATGATCGAAGATATAGCAAATGAAAGGGTATGCAAGATATAGACAATATTTTCAATGAAAAAAAAACAATGTTGCATGAAAAGGATGTGAGGAACTTTGGGACATATTTAGTTCTCTTGGCTAACTTCAAACAGTAGGATACATTCCTACTGTATAATATAAAAGAAAATTACAGAATGTGTAGAAAACAGAACATAATAAGTAGAATGTAAACTTCTGTTTTGTTGCCTCAACTATAGCAATTTTAAATTTGAAGTTCACTTTCCATACTTTCAATAGAGTGGTCAATCCCTTGAAAGACATATTTCTGCTTTAAAGGGATTTAGCGGGCCAAAATAATCATCTCTATAAAGAACAGTCCATTCAATTTAGCATGTAGAACTTTAGAAGCATCAACTGGAAAACTAGGGGATCTGTTGGGCAGAGATAATCCCAGGTCCCAACAAACTGAAGCAAATGGCCATTGGAGGACCAGATGAAATAGAGCCTCTTCATGCTGACTCGAGCAAAGATCGCACTTAAAGCTTGGCAGGTGAATATTCCTACCTTGCCCAGCAATATTAGGGGACTGGGCAAGAAGTGGTTCTCTACCCTCAGCTTCCCAGCCATGAGTTTCCTTGCTTCGACAGAGAGCCAAAATAGCTCGGACTCCGCTAGCAAGGATTTCCTTGCCGACAAGGCTAGGTTATGCGGAATAGGGAAACTAGACATACTCTTAATGCAACACCAGACAAATAAATCGAAAAAATAACAGAAGATAAAAATATATGGGTTCTTCTAGCTCGAATTTCCAGCTGTACATCTTGCTTATTGCATGGATGGGATATATCCATGTCTCCTCTACCAAAGATTCTCACATATGAAACATGCGTGGACAAGCACAACTGCTGAGGCTCAAGGATCCAAAGTAAGCTTGCTGACCAGGTACATCTTTGAGAAAGGGAAGGTTAATCAGTAACTTTTATTTAAAACACCCCATCAGTACATCCATTGTAAGCAAAAGAAAAAACCAAGGAGGATAGCTATTTAGCATTCTCAATGGCCGCATGTGTTCAAACAGCAAATTACAGGCATAGAATTATCAGGCGAGTAACCACAAGCTATTAAGAGGAAAATTTATGAAAGCATGCAAAGTGATTGCACAAACAGCGCACTTGATGAGCTAGACAGTTGCAGGCCATTTTGCCAGTTGTGTCTCTTCAATTCATCAACTTCATTATATTTGGTGCCTACTTGTTATTTTTAAAAAAGGTATATAGAAGAATAGATCTATTGGGATTCTGTCCTTGAATGCTACAGGATCAGAACTACTCCTTGGGGAAGTTGTTTGACTAGGAACGGTTGTTTCTATTGTCCACGTAACCAAAACGGAATGACATGGATCAAAATTCAGGAGTGTTAAATGCTGATTGATTGATAATACCTGAAGCGTAGCAGACATATGAATCATTGGCTGGCCTACTGAGGTTCCTTGCCTCACTATTTCATAACCTTGAGTTCCAACAGTAACAGGCCTACTGTAAGACTGTATAGCTGATACATGATCAGCAAGCAATCCATCTTCTAACAATCCTTTCATGTTCATATCATGAGTAATTGAAAGGAAAAACTTGAAAAAGAAACTCAAAGTTAGCGATCTGCGAAATTCAACCATTCCACCAGGTGCATTCTCTGATAGATGGATGTCTTCTTTCAAAAGATTGAAGGTATCATCCAACAACTCAGAGTTCCACTTCTTTCCAGTAAGAAAGTTTTCAGTCTTTGAAGCACTAAGCGGAACTGCAGCAACCCCTCCATAGACAATTGAGACATCAGATATTATCCATTTTCCTTCAGCTTCTCTTAAACATACACGCATTCCAGCATTCACCAAAGCAATGTCATCCTCCCTTCTATGCGCCTGTTTAAATTCTTTCACGTATTCAAAAGGCCTTGTCCATGGTAGTATAACAGAAAGTAATATTTCATTGGGTTTCATATCAACTTTACGGTAACCAAGAAAGAAATCTTTTGCAAGGGTAGTCCTAACATTGTTGTTCGCATCTATTATCTGGAATTGTGCACCTACAGCCATCCAAAGTGGATTTAGGTCTGATATTGGACTAGCAGTACAAATGTTACCACCAACAGAAGCAACATTCCTGATTTGTGTTCCTGCAAACCATTTTAATTGACGTACAATTGCCTGGCATGATGAAGTTTCAGGCAAATTGCGTTCTGCAATAACTTTCTTAAGGAAATTTTGAAGCTGTGTAAGTCTTACAGCAGAACCGATGTATATGCCATCTTCTTTAACTTTCAGAGTATTAAGCTCTGGAACATGAGTGACTGAGATCATGACCTTATATTGGGCATTCTTAAACTTTGTTTCAACTCCCACCTCTGAGTTACCAATGATAAGCTTTGCATCTGGATAGCAAGATTTCAAATGTAGTACTTGCTTCAGTTTAAGAGGTCGATACCACCTGATCTCATTAAATCCATTTAATTTAAGTGGCATAACTTTTCTCAACTGAAGTTCTGGGGGGAAGATGAGCTCTTTCTCATCATATGCATTTCCATCAATTTCATTGTATGAACGAGGTGAATATCTTTCCACGGACAACGACAATGAAGACTCATCAACAATGGCATCTGTCTCGTTCCTGCAGGAACATGGCTTCCCAGTTGAAGGGCAGATGACTTGGCCATCTGTGTTTTCTGAAGATGAATTGGTGTATGCCAAATTATCTGTTTTGGCAAATGCACGGAAGGCGTCTATAATTGGTCGGTAACCAGTGCATCGACACAAATTTCCTGCAAGGCAGTCTTCAATCTGGTCTTCAGTAGGAGGCTCTTTGCTAGATCTCAGTAGTGCATACATCGACATCACAAAACCAGGGGTACAAAACCCACATTGTGAACCATGTGCCTTTGCTAAACATTCCTGAAAGGAAAGCAGAACATCATGACAGGAAAGGAAGGAACAGGTTGGGAAGGAATGAACAGAGTATGCACAAGAGCTGTAGCAAACATTTGACAGCACTGATCCATTTTGTCTATTATTAATGTTGTTTAAATTAAACATGAAACAGAGACGAGAAAGCTTTACAGGTGTTGGTTCTCTATGAACAGTTTTTGAGTCATAAACAATCTGATACAATAAGATGCAATTAATGAATCACGGGGGTTTTGTTGGCCTAATCAACAGCTTTGAGAAGATTTACATTATTGAAAAAATGAAATATTGACACAAACAAAATATAAAACAAGAGCGAGTCGGAGTATACTTTGTTGTATCCGATGCCTGTCGAAATAATCTCTTTCAGCGAGTTTATGCTTTAGATATACTTCTCGTTGTTTTGAAGAAATGTTATAATATGACCTATTTGGTATCCCTTCATGTGGACATGATTGCTCACTCATACCAGACATGTCGTGCTACTAACAATTGATATTTAAGCATGTTGATCATGTAATGTTGTGTCAATCGGTATAATAATTGTGTCATGTTCATCTTGAGCAGAATCGGTTTATATTAGAATATGACTTGACTTGAATCCCACCCAATCCACTATACATTTACAGGCATTGTATTCATGCTGAGTGCTGCTAAGGAAACATGACATTTTTCAGTAGAATCCTAACCATAAAAGATATCAAATCATAACCCTGTACGGGCTTCAATATCTTCCCTATTAGTCATTTCATTAGCCATCAATGGAAACAGCAAGCAGTTTGTTGGCTTGTTCGACTTTTCATTCTATGCTTCTAGCTCAACCATTTCTTCTAGATATATGAGCAGGTGCCACATCAATAGCTATAAGGGGAAATATTTCGCGTACAAGCATTTTGAGTATAAGTCTAGCACAACCATTTTCTTCTAAATACAAATGATACACAGCTCTCCTCCCTATTCTCGGAAAAAAAAAGTCTAGTACAACCATGCATCTAAACAATCCAATGGTTTGATGAGATTCCTATCCAGGTCATTTAACTACTAGACCAAGTTATAATCAGATAGTTGTACGTGTAGCAGTACTCATCTACAAGTCACAAGAACAGTGCATCACCTGAACTGGGTGCAAACCTCGCTGGCGATCTCCAATTCCCTCAACTGTGATTATGTGCATTCCTTCCACAGAATAAAGTGGAGCCAAGCATGCGTTGATTGCAAAATGCCTGAATGAAGGTCACGTTTTTTACATAAAACTCGATTTCTAGCTAGTATAATTCACAAAAATACAAAATAAAAGCACAGATAACAAGTACATGCAGATTCTACAACCCGTGTGAGGGAGTAACGGCATCTGTGCCAGGGAAAGCCAGTTTTCGGAACGAGGAGACTAAAGAAAATACATCTTAAATTTTATTTCTATGGTCACCTGTCAGTTTAAGTTGTTTGAGAGAAAAAGATATAGTGCACAAAACATCATTTGGTACAAGAATATGATTCTCACAGTGATTTCCTTGCAGTTCGGTCATAGCAAGAGATCATGACAGTGCAGGCTCCACAACCACCTTCACCACATCCAAGCTTTGTTCCTCGAAGGCCGATATCTGCAATGCATAGTTAGAAAAACATTATGAAAAATACTCAAAACCATAAATAGAAGAATATGTGTGATATTATCAATAAATCACAGAACCTTCAGAGAAGTTGCTACAGGCCTATGGTACTATTTGTCTTTCTTGGATCAGACTGCACAGATAGATGCAAAATGAAGAAAGAAAATATATGAACTGCTTACACGATATTAAAATTTGCTAACATGTAATGATTCTTAGATCACTGGTACACGAAGAATTTGAGATATGGATAGGCAGCTTGGTTCAAAATTTTGAATAGGTAATCATCTTCTTTGCCAGCTTCCCATAAATTTGGTTCCAACTCATCAGCTGGTACGAGTTTACTGACCATTACCAGTAAGAATAATTACATGCTAGAAATATGGCAGGCTTATTACATTTCTCTCTGCGGCTCCAGTTTTCCTACACAACTTCCAGTAGGAAAAGCAGGGGCGTCCCTTGCTATATTTTCCTAAAAAGAACTTCTAGTAAGAGAACAACCACAAAATTGATTGCCTATTGATAGTTTATGTTAATACCATGTACATAAGGTCAATGAACTGAACAACATAATTAAGTATTTTAGAAACAGAACGAGAACTGCTGATACTACATGTCTTCAATAAGCAACCTAGCATGAGAAACAGATCAAAAGAATGTGACCTCTGTTCTATCTCAAAAGATTAATTTTGCAAGTTTCTGAAGTTTATAAGAAATTCCTCTCGGCAAAACAAGGGAAGCATTTATTAGAAAAGAAAAAAAGTAGAAAATACCCCATTTCAGAGCACTGCTAGAACTGACCAAGCAGTAGAGGTACCTTTCTATAAACTTATAATCAGAAAAAGAAGTACTCCTAGGGCATATCTGAGGTAGCATGTCAGTTATGCCTAAATGGTTGCAACATCGGCCAATTTACGTGGTGAAGAGAGAACAATAGAAATGACAGAGCAGTCTCTTATGCAAGATATGGTATCTTCTCTATAGTGGAGACATAGATACAGATCGAATAGTACTTGTGCAGACAGTCACATACTAAGTGCACCAAATTTTAAGGCTTCATGAGGTAAGAAAAAAAAAATCTTGTGAGAAGTGCTCAGTTAGATGCGACGAGATAGGCACGTCTGTATGCATATTGTTGGGCTGCAGCTGCACAAAGAAAATAAAAGGAAAGATGCCCCACATGTGATCCATGATCAACACATATCGTTGTCCCTTTTTTCCTCTGTAACCACTATTCCCTAAGGCCTTGTTCGTTTAATACCTTCCTCAAAGGTATTGGGAGGTATTGAAGTGCATTGAGAGGTATTTTAACTTGTTAGGGATTTAATACGTCCCAATACGACCCAATCCCCATCAATACGACTCAAAATGAACAAGCCCTAAAGTGAATGCAGATATCTAAAGTTCTGGTGGATCAGCTAAACAGCTCGTGTTAGCAAACAAGAAGAGCAAGCTTGATACTGAATCAACATATGCTCCAAGTGACCAGCAGGGTCCTGACTCATGAGAGCAGAAATTTTATATGCAGGCGTCCTGGTGTTGCGTGAGACTATAGGTTCCAAGTTCAGCATGCCTCGAGGCAGTAACCAATCCTACTTGATTCTGTCTCACGTCACCACCGCCGGCCCGCCGCCAAAGACAAATTCACGCACTACCACCAGTACACTAAACATGCTCCGCTTAAATTCTCATCTTCCAAAAGAAGAAAGGGAAGCAGGCGACATATTCCAGTGGATTCAGATTCCCATCTGGGGCCAGCCAAAAGCGCATCGAAGCAGTTGTGGTAAAAAAAACTCCCGTACTGAGTGTACCGACCGACCACCACACCCAACAACTGCTCGGTTGCAGTGCCAGGCGAATTTTAATCCTCGGCGTGCTTCGACAGAAACAGCAAAAACACGCACAGAATGACAGAAAGGGAGGCTGGGAGTGAGAGGGCGCGACCTCTGAGGTACTGGAGCAGGGTGAGGTGGGCGAGGCCGTCGGGGAGCACGCGGCGGACGCCGTTGACGTAGATGACCGCCTCGTCGGACCACTCCTCCGCCTCCGCGGCCGCCGCCGCCGCCGACTCCTCCTCCGCCTCCCTCGTAAGTGATCCCATCGGATTCCGGGGCGGGGACGCAAAGGTTAGGCCGGCGAGAGAACCTGCTGCGCGCCTGCGCCGCGCCGCGCTCTAGCAGAAACCGTGATGGGTTCCCGGTTCCGTGCTCGGATGTCCAGGAGACTACGAGAGGTCGGATGCGCGCGCGGGGCTCTGCTAGTGTGGTGTGGTGTGGGGCTGCACGGGTCTGATCGGTGATGCAGATGGATGGATCAGGAGAGGATGAAGGGCGCGCCGGCACGGCGCACGTGCGGCGCACGACAGGGTTGGGTTGGTGGCGTGGTGAGGTGATCCGTCGACGGAGGGAGGGAGGGAGGGCGGGACAGGCAAAGCGACCGACGCAAGTGAGCTAGCGCCGGTGCCGCCGTGGCGGTAGCGAGAAATGCTGGGGAGGCACCGCCTTATTCTAAGCCGCACGGCTGTCACGCGATGACGCTTTTCCTAAACAATTTCGGCGCAAACTCTATCGTAAGATGGCTGCTGGATTGCGCGGCCATCCAGTGCGAAAGCGAAACCAAAGCCTCCGTTGGTAACGTAACGTGGATAATGGGAGGGTAGTCAAGAATCCACGATGGCGACGCAGTGGTCACATACTCACATATCTTCTATAACTATATAGGAGATCCCCACTAAAAATTTCTCTCAACTCTCATGAAGTCACATCATCACCTTCCACTAAGATGCATTAATTGTAACTTGGTCCACATTTTCTATTCATTAGATTATGTCTTATTTTTTATCTTTTCAAAAGTAGCATAAAAGTTTATGATTTGCATCAAGAGATAGCTTATATGGCTTTCGGGGTAATCTTTACGAGTGCACTATTTTTACGAGCAATTAAACAACCACAGTGATTTATAGTTTACCAAAAAACCTTCAAATCCCGCTGCAACGCGCGGGGAATCACCTAGTTGCTCCGATATTTTTGCACCAGAATGTTATCGGGTATCTGCCTATCTGGTTGGTAAATCGATGGATGGATGGTTGCTAGCGCCAACGGTATGACACTAGAGTTAGTGTTGGTGGAGTTTAAGTGAGAGTGAGAGCAGGTTAAAAGAGAAGCTCGGGGCTTTTTTTTTTTTTTTAACGCCTGCAGAGCTCCTCTTGGTAGGAGGAAGTTGAGATTATGGGAGTAGTAGTGTGGCTGCGAGTCTGTGACCTGTGAGAGTCATAAAAGGGGGCAGAGAGGCTTGTGAAAAACTAATTTATATTGTTTTTCTATTGCGTATCATATACTTCTTATGAAGTATTACTTTGGCATCAATATTATTATGTATTATGTCATAAATTTTCTGTTTTCCGCACATTCTCATGCATCTACACATTACTGTGTATGGCTTCCATTGTAGTCATTCTTGTCTCTAATCCACTGGCATGTCCTATGCGCATTTTATTGCATGGAAGCGGAAGAAGAATTGTCCAGATGAGGATATGACGGTCCTAGTAAAAAGATATTGAATGACATTAACATTACACAATATGTCGGTTGAAAAACAAAGTTCAAAATAGGTTGATGGAGCGACCAACGGAAACGTAAACAGAGGAGCCAAGATCTCAATCTCAATGGTGCTTCACATGGAAATAATCCACGGAGCAAAGTTCAATTGTTCGTCCATCCCAACCCATTATGGTAGCCTAACTTACCACTAGTAGCATAGGCGGCATTGCTTGGCTCCAAGACTGACCACCACATTCGTTGAGTTGCTCACTTACGGTGCACACCTTAGTGGCAAATGTTGCGAACACAGTGGTGCCAAAGACATGATGATACAAGTGTCCAAGGATGGAAGCCCAGCAACACGAACTAGTATTAGGTGGGGTTTAGTTAGAGCAGGTCGGGGAGAAGTAGATTTCTTGTTAGGAGGAAGTTGGGATTATGGAGGAAAAAAAGACGTGAAAAAGCAGGTAAACGATACTCCCTCAGTTCCGAATTAAAGGTCTTTTTGAACTTTTAGATTCATAATTTTTACTGTATATCTAGACATAATGTATTTTCTAGATGCATAGTAAAAGCTATAAACAAAGAAATGCCAAAAATACCTACAATTTAAAAACAGATGTAGTATTATATGCCTATTAGGCATTGTTCAATTTGAGTGGAATTGAAAGGGATGGCATTGGAACGTATTAAATCCTGTCAAAATACCACACAATCACTAGTAGAGAGAGCCCCATCTGCACCGGTTGGAAACCTCCATTTAGCATCGGTTTTCCAACCGGTGCAGATCTTCCGGTGCTAAAAGGGTGTCCCTTTAGCGTCGGGTCAAATACCCGGTGCTAAAGGCAATCTTTAGCACCGGGTGGCACCACTACCCGGTGCTAAAAGTTTGTACGCGCCAAAAAAATGCCTTCCTACTCCTCGTCTATTTCTCTCTCCTCTCTTTTCTTTTCGCCCCACATATTTTCTCAGTTTGTTCTTCAAGAACAAAAAAAGAAGATAGAGCGTGGAAAAAAATGGGATGAGAAAGAAAGACATGAGGAGTAGAAAGAACTCCATTTAGATTACACAGTCTCTACATCCAACAAAACATATATATGAAATTACAAAGATCCAACATTCATATACAAAGATTCAAGATCCAACATTCATATGCAGTCATACATCTGTGATTCGACTCAAATCCAGTGAAAAAAACACCACCTGCACATGCGCCCGCCGCCGCCGCTGCTTGGCCGCGCGCGCCTGCCACTGCCGCCGTTTGGCCGCGCGCGCCCGCCGCCGGTGCAGCCTGGTCCGCGCGCGCAGCCGGCGGCGTTGCAGCCTGGCCCCCGCGGCCGCCGCCGGCCTTGCCCCCACGCCGCCGCCGACCTGGCACGCGCGCGCCGCCGGCCTTGCTCCCGCGCCGCCACTGGCCCACGCCTCCATGGCCTGGCCAGCGCCGCCGCCGGCCTGGCCACCGCAGCCTGCCCGCCATGCTCTCCTGGAGAGAAACGAGAGAGGTGAGGAGGAGAAGAAAAAATGGAAAGAGATAAGGACGAGGAAAGAGATAAGGCTGAGGGGAGAAGAGAGAAGAAAGAGAAAAAGGAAAGCCCCTGCGCTGCCTCCTCGTCCGATGTGCTGGGCACATTTGCACCGGTTGTAGGCCTCCAACCGGTGCTAAATGTGTTTAGGCACATCAGCACCGGTTGGTGGCTTCACCCGGTGTTAATGTGTAGCCTTTAGCACCGGATTTTGTCATCACCCGGTGCTAAAACCTTCTCACCTCTCTTTTCAGGCCACATTAACATATTAGCATCGGATTTTGTCATCACCCGGTGCTAAAGCCTCATTAACACCGGGTCCAAAAATGACCGCTGTTTATAGGGGCTGCAGATGGCTCATTCTCTTCTAGTGAATACACTCCAATACTACCAGGGAAAGGTATCAACCAAAGTCTTTAGTTTTCCAATTACATATATCACTTCATCAACTCTACCTTAGTCGATCCTATAGGCAAGTTACACTACATCAAATCAATTATATGTTCTTTCTCATCGCCGATCCTACCACCAAGAGAATACTCCGTTTGGGAAGTTAGAAAGTACTACCTCGCTTCGGGAATATTTGACGCTCCCGACAACAATTTGTACTAGCAGTAGGCTAAGGTTTTGTCTGGGCATCATTTAAATGGAAACGGAGGTAGTACACCACTAAACAGATCATCCATATAAACCACCTCTGAAATCCTTAACAGATTATTATTAAATTTACAGACATAAGTGAAAGTATTTTTTTCTCGATCCAACTGCAAATCAAAAACCTAACTGCACATAAAACTACAGAACGATTTGCTTTTCTGGGCAAGCATAGGAACATTTTTTTTTCATCCTATCCTATTATCCATACAATCAAGTGCAAATGTACAACTCAAGGAAAGTTGAGATTCCTTCACCGTAGCACTAAATGTTACAAAGATACACGAGCCGTTTGGAGCTAAGTAGTGACCAAACTACACAACTATTCTACAGATTTGCTGCCACTTCAAAACGTGGCAGCACTCAGGTGCTATCCTACCCTTGTTACACATGGAATTACTCCTATCACTGCAGGCACATAACATAAACGGCTCAAAACAATCTGAAGAAACGATGCCGCTGCTGGCTGTTGCTGCTGCTGTAGCTGCCTCCCGGTGGAGTCACAGATATCCTATCCGCATTAGCCAACGCCCACCTGTTGAAATCAGGCGAGGAGATCAATTGATTCATGGCTTTCTTTGTCTCCTCCCTGGTGAGTGCGTTGTATTCCTCTTTTGAGAATTTCCTCCTCTCTGGAGTTGTATGGTAGGTCGAATAGTAGCTGTCCCTTGCAACACCTTGTGACAATGTCTTTGCCGAGCCTGGAAAAGTGGGATAACAAGTTATTCATTGATATATAAGAATACTAAGCTGGAGAATCATAAAGATACAACTAAAAGAAAAGACAGACCTGAAAGAGGCGAGTTTTTTCGTGGTGTAAGTCTCATGTGACCATGGAGCTTGCCAAATCCATCTTGGTGAGCCCCATTCATGCTAGAATAGTCTTCGCCTAAATCTCCATAACGAGAGGAATGCCTTGCCGAACCACTAGAAAGTCCCCTGCAGAGAGGTATTCATTTAATACAGCTGTCGCCTTGTGTGAAAGAAAACAATTTTGTTCTGACCATGCATAATAAACATGAAAAATGCCATAAAAATGTCAGACCATAATAAACATGAAAAATGCCATTAGCATATAAACCAAAGGAATCACTGCGCCAGTATGCAGTTTTGCAGGATTTTGGTTGTTACAGATAAGTTTCAATTATTCATTATGTTCCATGTTTCCTGGCTATTTATTTCTTACTTGTCCACCTACAGTCTTATGTATCTTTCAGACAGGTTTCTTAGTGGTAAGTCAAACATCCCTGTAACAGAATAGCACTGTATCATAGTTTTATTAGGAAAACATGTTATGACCCT
This sequence comes from Urochloa ruziziensis, assembly GCA_015476505.1. Lineage (NCBI taxonomy): Eukaryota > Viridiplantae > Streptophyta > Magnoliopsida > Poales > Poaceae > Urochloa > Urochloa ruziziensis. The sequence goes on from CM027118.1 coordinate 20,149,898, forward strand.
CATCCAGATGATGTTGAATGTGTAGTGAACATGTGAGACTAAAATGGCATGGGCTCCTCATTGTCAATGGCTTTAATCCACCTACACCATGCCAGCCAGCAGGTCATAAGTAGATGCATCCAGTACACATGCCCCAAAAATACCGTGTCATAGACTCAGGTGTAAGAATCTGTTGACTGGAACACAAAGTCAAGAACAAAGAAGTGCAGTTTATGACTGAGGCAAAATAATATATTTTTCAAGATAGTTTCTTTTTTTGACCGCAGACAACAGGGGAAACCCCCACCTTTTTTTGATTATTTTTTATTTCAGATTTATTAATTTGCTCCCATGAGGAATCGAACCTAGGCCTGCTGGGTGCTACTCAGGTGCTCTAATTCAAGATAGTTTCTTAAAATCATAGTCTTGTTGACAGTCTGGTCAAAAGAATGTCTAGTTCAATGGATTCTGTTAAACAGAGGGTGTACTGCTACCTGATTAAATGGTCTTATCTCGTAAGTTATACATCTTTAATCCTAGTGACCAGCAAAGCAAAAGACTGGGTCCTATATAATAATGTACACTCTCCATTTGGTAATCTGCTACAGTTTTGCAGAAATTTAAATAAAATATTGTAATAGTTTGATTCCAAAGTAAACGGAAACCATTAGAATGCTTATTGAAAACAAAAGAGTGGATTTAGTAATTAATTAAAGTTCTAAAACTGCACAGAAGGCAAATGGCTTCCAAGTTAGTGACTTGTATGGATCATTTAGCTCAGCTGTCTCTTTATGAGGGCCAAGAAGACTACTTGGTGGGGAAGGATTTTTCAGAAACTCAGACTTTGGATGGATTCATGGATCACATACTAACTCAGACACTGACTTTCCGGAGGTTGCTAAATCAAGCATTAGAAACATGGCCCAAATAGTAAATAAGGCATGGGCAGTTGAGGCCTCTACTCAAATCGTTCAAACAACATGAAAAAGAAAATAAACTTTTCACACACAAAATACCAACAGTAAAGAGCAGACAGAATAGCATTCTTCTAATAGCAAATAGATCCTACATATCTAAACCTAAATATTTCCGATGAGCAGTTGTATCCCAGCTGTTGGGGTAATGGGGTCATGTAATATTACGCAAAACCATGTGTTCAAAACAAACAGACATGGGAACCTGCCAAGGTAATATTTGACATTTCAAGTAGAGTTTATCATACCGTGATACATAGCATAGAAATCTTGACTTCCCCTCAATTCTTGCAATTCCTTTGATGACTACACAAAAGACCAAAGCTGCAAATGCAAATAGATAGTCCAGAGAACTCTACGGAGACAGAGGAAGCAAGAATTAGAATGTCAACAACAGATAAGCAAAATGTAAAATGTTCAAACAACAGCACTCTGTTAGAGAAGGAATACCTGAAGGATCATAACAGCTGAAACAATCAAGATAGCCCACTCAACAAAATAAGCCACACCCGCATCAACAGATCCATCTTCTGTCAGGACAAGTTTACGGACACCCCAGTAACCAAACCAGGCTCCAGCTAAGATGACCAATACGAGAAGGAATATTCCTAGCTGCAATTATATATCTTTCATATTAGTTTATCATAAGAAAAAATGATAAAAACAAAATTAACAGAACAATATTACTGAATGATGAAACATTAACAATACCATCAGGGGACAATTTAATGTCATGATATGAATATCAAGTTACCAATAGAATATAAGACAAATACATTGACAGCTTTGTAAACAATTTGGTATTATCACATCAATTTGCTACTATAGAAAAGGTAGAGTGGACTATTCCCTAATAGAAAGAACTGAAGAGATTAAGCACTGTAACCATGTGTCACAAGAAAGTTAAAACTATTACTAAGTCACTTGATAGATGTCTATAAGACAGAACAACAGAGGGAAATGGGAAGTCATGCTTGTGCAGCAATTTAAGAGATTGTGCCACTGTTAAAATGTAGGTCATCCTCATTCCCTTATACTTATGTAAATGCAGGTGAAAATAAAAGAAAGCAAAATGACCATTGATGGTAACCCAAATGACGAACTTACATACAGGATTATGCATGTCTTCAGCAATTCCAATTTCCACAAGAACCTGAGCGCAACAGACCCGACAAGTAGTGCAGAAAATACGTCGTCATGCCAACCTGTTGTTGAGAGATTGCCATGAATCAGTGATCTAGAGACATGAGGTCAAAATCATAGTACAAATCTTTTCAATAGTCTAACTAATACTCACAACTGTTGAGTAGGCAAAAATAGCGAGAGAACTCTTTCTGCCAGTGGGTAAAAGCTTCATTCCCTGAAAGTAGATTTAAAAAAGGGTTAGCTAACCAGTGGTACTTAAGCGATTGAATGGATAACAAGTAAAATAAGAAGTCTATTGATTTGAACAGGCCACGAATCAGATTTATGTAAAAAATGCATCATAAACAATTACAAAGTAGCTTGACATAAGTGACTGCATTCAGGAAAGATCAGGCTTTGTCTCAAGCACACACAGCCACCCACCCACCCAAAAGTAACTTTAGAAACTAATCAAATAACCAGTCAGCAACGCCTTATAAGCATGGAAATTAGCAACACTACAAATTTCCAACAAGTTAGACAACTTGGTCTCAAATAATGTATCTATTCATAGTGACAAGAAATGAAAATTCACAATCTGGATGTGGAAAGGACTATAAAGTCTTGATATGAACAGATGTCTGACAGAAATAGTAAAGCAACAAAAACAAAATGGGACCCTATTTTCATTTCCATTAGTTGGACTACGTCCTTTATCCGTTTCAGGACTATGTTTCATTCTTTTCCCCAATATTATCCTCTGTAAAACTTAGGTTCACTCATCTATATAACTTATATAGGAGATCCCCACTAACTTATTTTCCTGCGATTTCGTTAAGCCACGTCATCTAGAGATCCCACCACTACAAGTCACCATGTATGTCTCAAGGCACTACGCAGCCGTCTATCAGTTATACAAACGGAACAATCATTGATGGCTTCTATATCTCCTTCGCTTCCCCTTCCCACCCAGCAGGAGATAATTGGGAAAAACAACAGCAATTAATGCCCAAAGAACCGCATCAATATATGCATGCTTTTCCTTCCGTCTGCAGCAAACACCATTCTGCCCTAGAAAAAAAATGTACGCCAAAAAAAGATCGTTGCCGCTTGGGTATAGATGGCCATTCGGGCCACCCGGCCCGGCCCTGGCACGGGCCTGCCTTGGCCCGCTCTTTCACGGGCCGTGCCTGGCCCGGCCCTATGCTCCTGCGGGCCGTGCTGGGGGCACCCACGGGCTGGGGTGACGGCCCAAGCCCGGGCCCATCGTGCCGTTTCGGGGCGGGCCAGCCCGACTTAGCCCGGCACTATGCCACAGCCCGGGCTGCCCACAGCCCGTGAAGGGCGCCGCCGCCTCCTTGCTCGGCTGCTCTGGCTCCCCCCGCGCCGCCGGCTCGCCGTCGCAAGTCCTTCCGTCGCCGGCGCGACGGCTCCTTGTAGTTGTGGCCGGCCCCGTGCCCCCGCGACCTGCCAAGGAGTGAGGGGAGGAGGTCAGACCGCGCGAGTGGAGTGGAGGAGCACGGACCGCACAAGTGGAGTGGAGGGGAGGAGTAGAGGGCCGCGCATCCAACACACTGTGGCGACGACGTCCGACGGCTCAGGCGGCGGCGGCAACGACCGATCCAGGCGGTGGGGGCCGCAGATCTAGGGGGCGGCGGCTCGGGGGGCGGCGCCGACGGAGCAAGGAGAGAAGCTGGAGGCGGCGGGCGCTGCCGGTGCCAGCGTTGGAGGCCTGGAGGGTTGAAGACTCGGGAGTCGGGGGGGAGGGGGTGCGGCGACGTGTGGACTGACGACGGGCTGTGGAGAGAAAGAGGGAGAGAGAGCGTCGGTGCCACTGGAAACAGGAGGGGGGCGGCGTGGTGGTGGCCTGGTGGGCTGCGTGGAGAGGAAGGTTTCCATGTTGGGCTGCCTGGCCTGCTAGGGGATGAAAAGTTTGCGTGCCGCTACCAGGCCAACCTGCCAATTGCGAGCCGTGCCGGGCTGCCCGGCGTGCCGAGGCGACGGCCCACGCCCGGGCACGGTTACCATGCCGTGCCAACACAGGCCCGTATGTCGCCGTACCGTACCGGGCCGTGCTTGGACCGGGCCAAAAAAACCGGGCTTCGGGCGGGCTATCGGGCCTCAGGCTGCATGGACATCTATACGCTTGGGCTGCCTGCCGCTCCAATACTCCACTAAAGGCCCCACATCAACCAGTCACCGCCTTCGAATTATTCAAGAGGCAACAAAAGAAACCGAAAAGACAGTGAGCTTTCATTTAAAACTGATGTCCAACGAACTACCTCCTGGGTTTTCATATGGGTGCACCATCGACGGAGGAGCTGCCCCACAAAATAGGCCACGTCTATGTTTCTCTCCGTCTCATCCCACCACGAGCATCATTGCTGCCAGAGCCAGACCCAGACGACATCAACCCAAGGTGCATTCTGCTCACATGGTGCATGGTGCCGGGTAAGGTTTGCTCTGAAGATATGCAGCCAAAGCGGGCCAGGGGGATGGTGGGGTGGCGCTGATGCGGCTTGCTGCAGGTTGAGGTGGGCTGGAGGCGGCGAGGCCAGAAATGGACGGGGAGCTAATCAATTAGGCGGTCATGGTACTGAAGGCCAGAAAAGTTGCGGGTCTAGAAACTAAGATGCGGGAGTGCTGAGCCCATGAACCTTCAAGCGGGTGAGGTGGGCCTCCAAGCCATGGCCGAGGTGCTCCGTGCTCGATACTAAATATTATTTCTCTATACCAATACTTTCTCTTATCTATTGTAAAAATACTCTCTCAAATCCCGCAGCAACGCGCGGAGAATCATCTAGTATCTGTAGTGAGCACACCATAAAATAATCACGGCTACAAGCATCTGGATACTCCTTACAGAACATAGCTCGATAAACATTGTCATGTGACTGTAGCATAGTAGCATACAATGATGTTGAGTAACTATCCTATGCTGCCATCCAAAGCGAATCAAACAGAGAGGGTAAAGAGTCCAATTTCACAGTGAGGAAACACTGTAAAAAAATACTGTGATTTAAGTAACGAGTTAGACAGTAAGTGTGTTCCATTTATCTATGTTATGGACTCTTTCTTGGAAAGAAGTTCCATCGCAGGAAGAAGTCCAGCTCGGCTTCTAGCAGTAGTTAGTTAAGATTTATATTCTTGTTTGCTTAGAGATATTTCGGTTGGAGTTTGTTAGCGCCGGGATTAACTCAACCGGCTAGAGATTAGGAGTTAGTTGGCATCTAAGCCTTTATATATACCTGCTCGGCAGATCAGGGAGGATCAAGCAGAAAGATAGTCGCCTAAAGCTCAGAGCCTCCTAGGGAGGGCCAGCAAGGTTCTTATCAATCTGTCATTGTTCATCAATCAATAAATCTAGCCATATCAATCTATAACAAGAATGACACCACCCACCAGTACCAGTACCGATCATCCAGCTCAAGTGATCATTTGCCATATATAGAAGAGTGAAGAGGATTACAAATTACCTGAAAGAGTATAATCAGTATCACAAGGAAAATGCCAATCGTCATCGCTCCACCATAGTAGAACACCACGGACTCACTCAATGTGTGTGCCACCACCATCAGCACCAATCCTAGCACCAAGAACACCACCCTATGGAGCAAGAACTCTGCACATACAACAACAAAAGATACATTGCATGCCACAATCAATAATTAGGAAAAGAAAGGGCCACCAAGCACGAAGCTGCATCGAGCAACCGAAGCCGAAGAAAGCTTACCTTCCTCAGTGGACACCACAACTGACCTTGAAGGGTCAGCCGGCATCCGGAAATCCAGAATCCGGTTGTCGTATGGAGAGATGGCTTGCACCCAGAGACCGCTCTTGGGCATCTTCTGCCACTGAGATGCTGCACACTTGCACGGACCCACTGTGGCATTCCTACAAACACGAAGCGCGCAACCCAGCGAAATTAGGCCCAGAAACGTTTAAATTACTAGAGCTATACACCAAAAATGCAAGGGGTTTAGTTCCCATCTCACTTACCGGTGGAAGCAGAGCTCGAGGCCGTGGGGGCGGGTGGCGTTGGCGCGGAGGCGAAGCGCGTGGAAGAAGCGCGACGGGTCGCGGAGGCGGGAGGGGCGGCCGCTGGAGGAGGACGCGCGTGCAGTAGGGCCCGCCGACCACGCCGGCATCGCCACCGGAGATGGGTCGCGCGGTCGGGAGGTGGACAGACGCCGGCGGGTGCGAGGTCACTGCGAGATGGCGGGGAGAGGAGGGGGTTAGGGTTAGGGCTTTGAGTGTCCCGACGGCGGGGAGGGAGACGGAAGCGTGCTTACCTGTGAGCTCGACGGGGGTGGAGACGGAGAGGGCGGCGGCGGAGGTAATGAGGAGGAGGAGCACGGAGGGAAGGAGGAGGAAGAGGAGGTTCCGACGGGGCGGAGGCATGGCGGCGGCGGCGGTGGATTTGGGGATTTTGGACGGGGAGGCGAGAGATGGAGAAAGGGAGGGAAATAATGGGGTGGGGAGGTGGCTTTGAAACGAGACGCGGTGTCCCGTGTCCGTTCCGCGGCCGGTGGCCGCCTGTCCTGCTGTTGCAGACGGCGAGACCGCGGGCGGAGCTGGCAGGGCCGCGGTCGCGGGGCGAAGGCGGCAGGTTACCTTGGTCGCTAAGGAAAATATGGATTTGCATTTGTTTTCCTACATTTTCCATGAGGAAGAAAGGGCGTCCTTTGGCGGTTTTGTTGCAAAAAGGGTAAGAAAATCTGAATTGTTATCTTGTGTGCATAAAATCCATAATTTCCCGTGATGCATAAAAATGTCCCGTTTAAATTTATTGAACCAATCACGCGTCTTCCACTTTTCTCCATTTCATAGACGCGACTCCAACATCTTTTTCATCATCAAGGAAAAAATAGCAACATGGTAAAAGTGTTATTTTTTTTTGTCCTGTCTATGTCATACTCATATATTCTGTTTGCTTCCCACATGCGATGCTAGCCATTTGGGCTAGGCCCATTGCTTTGTTCGAACCAATTGGGCCTTTTAAGGTGGGCCTTCTATGGATTTTTTTTTTTTTTTGAAATGGCCTCTACTGTTCTACTTCAGAGAGAGTGCAGCACGCGACTTTGAATCGCTTAGGCCCTGTTTGGATGTTAAAGTTTCCAAAACTAAAGTAATGATAAACTATGGTTTTAAAAACCAAAGCCATGTAATACCGCTGTATATTGAAACTACAGTTTATTTCAGTTTTATACAAACTATCACATGTTTGGCTAGCTGCGGTATTGGCTACAATATTTCGTTTTAATAGCTTTTGGAATTTCGTACGAACAACGAACAAGCCATATAATACGATATACCTAGTCTCATGTGAGCCTGTATCTTGCATAGAGATTAATCATTATTCAAACCAATTTAGCTATGTTAGAGCAACAAATGTCGAGACCCCTGATCGCCCAAGCCCAAAGACCCAAAAGGACTCTGGTAGTGATGCTTGTGCAAGGCAACGAGAAGACGGGCAATAGCAACAGGCCAACAACGATCGGCTTCTGTTTCCTCCAATATCATTCGATCCTTATCTTGTTTTATGCACGTTGCACTAGCTCCTTGAGCGCACGAGCCTCAGTTTAGAAAAAAGAGGGTCTGGGTGGAGTTTATAAAACTCTAAAATTACTGTGGTATTAGCAAAACTACAGTTTTCAACACCACAACATTTAGTACATCCAAACATCTTGTTGCTTTCTAATACCTAGGTATTTTGTAAAACCATGGTATCTATCCAATACTTTAAAATTACTTTGTATCCAAACAGGGCCTTAGGCTTCAATAGAACACAGATGCAGAGGAGATGCTACTGTTTTGCGGGCTACTATGGGTGTGTTTGGTTGCCTGGCTAACTCCTAGCTAGGCTCATGTTTGGTTACCTGTTTAAGGCTGTTAGCTAGGCTTCACTTATGCAGGGAGGGGGACTTAGCCAGGCTTGTTGAGAACTCCCGGGTCGAGCGTTTCCACGGAGCCAGGCTCCACGGATGCAACCTCTCGAGTTCACTCCCCCGCTCGACTCGCCGACTTGCTCACCTGTTTGACTCTGCTGTTCCCCTGCTCGGCCGCCTGGAGGCTCCGCGACGGAACTCCACCGCACACGACGGTGGCCCGCGCGGACGGCGGTGGTGAGGCCCCATGGCGGAGCTCCCCCGCATGGCCGCCGCCGGTGGTGGCCCGCACGGACGGCGGTGAGGCCCCCGCGGCGGCGCGGCCCCGCACGGCAGGTGGCGGTGGGAGAGAAGAAAGGGATGAGCTTCAGCCCCCGCACGACAGTGGAGAAGGAGGTTGGAGAGAGATAGGTCGAGGCAAAGCTTGAGTTGACATTGAATCCTCTTGATTTGGCCTTGGACGATTTCAATCCTCTTGACGGGGGCCCGCAACAGAGCTTGCCCGCACCACCGCCGGCGGCCCGCACCAGAGCTTCCCTTTTCGGCCAACGGAGGTGGCCCGCTCGGCCAACAGCGACCAACGCCGGAGCTCGGCAGCACTGCAGTTTGCCGTTGATGATGGCGCCCTCGCCGGTGGAGCTCGATTCGACGGAGCTCCTCCACAATCCCCTCCATCTCCTCCAATGCCGATGGAACTTGAGCCGATGCACGTTACGCTACTCCTCCATCTCCTTTGCTTGGCACCGCGGCGGAGCTAGATCCGAGGGAAGGGATTGCGGTGGTGCGGTGCCGACCGCGGCCTCAACGCGCTCTGATGGTCGGAAGCAAGAGCAACTCATCGTGGTGGGGCGTCGACCGTGAGCAAAAGAAGAGGAATCTGGATTGGTAACTTCATCTATTCCTGTGCAAAAGTGATCGTACCGATTATAGAGGCAACCAAACAAAATCTTCTGCTAGCCAGGCTTAAACCGACCAAGCAACCAAACATTGCCTATTTGCATAGCATTAGACAGGCTAAAGCTGGCCTGGCTCCATATTCTAACCAGGCTAGAATAAGCCAGCCAACCCCTATGCTGCCGAGTGCCGACCGAGACATCCATCATCACGGCCGAGAACGAGACTGATCCATCGTACCTTGTCCAAAATTCCAAACGGGTGCCAAATTCGAACCGTGGGCTGGCTGACCGGATGTACCGGAGGACCCCGGTGACGATGACCTCGATCGACGCAAGCGCAAAACACACAAAGGCCTCCGAAATGTTTTCCGTGAAAAAATTTGGGTTTTAATTTTACCGATTTAGTAGTAAACGTAGACGAAAAATGTGAAAAGTTATATGGGTAGGTTGAAAATCTCGAGACGAATCTAACAATGGTGATTAGAGGGTAATTAATTTATAATTAGCGAATAGTTATTGTAGCATTATTGTTGCAAATTATAGATTAAGTAGACTTATTAGATTCGTCTCGCGATTTACAGCCTATCCATAACTTTTCACCTTTTTCATTTACATTTAATACTTCATGCCTCTAAAATGCTTCTTTGATGTGATGGGTGAAAAAATTTCATTTTGAAACTAAATAATACCAAACCAAAGTGAAAAACTAGAAACAAACAATCGCCCGTGCCCCCTTGACGGACTTTCTTTATGACTAAAAAAGCGTTCACAGAGGTCCAAATTCGGAGCCGCTCCAGCTGTTTGACACCATACTACTCGCTAGAGTGTGACTTGCGTGAGTCCAACGCGCACACGATCATATCCGACCATATTGCCTTCACGAAGCAAGCTAGTGTAGCAAAGGAGCATCTGGCGGGGCGTGATGGTGTACTAGGTCGCCAGAGTCGACTAGGGAGGATTCAGGAAGGCGGCCACGAGCCCACGACGTGGGTTCGAACTGACTTTGCACAAATGAACTCTTCAGCTTTTCGTTCTTTGTTTACTCTGCAGTCGTCTTGATCTTCAGGTTTAATGCCTGCTAGGGGTTTAAGGTCTATAGCCATGCGCCAATGCTAATAGTTATACACTTGATCATGTCTCATTGATCTATTATGCTTAACCTGAGAGCGGAGAGCCATCTACTTGGGGCTGGGATTTGGATGCGGCCCGCGGTTTTCTCTGATATTCCTCCTACGACACTGTCAGACATCGTAATAATTTGCTGATAGTGACCTGTACTGTATTAATTTAATAATTTTAACTACATTTAGGAAACTGGCTATCTTGCTATGTTCACATTCCATGTTCGCTGCATCATCAGAGCCGGGCTAGTTGTTGCCTATTGGCACAGTTGCTTTGCTTCTTCGCCCAGTGCAGCTGTGCTGAATGAGAGCGGAATAAAGCCGCTAACCAACTTGGTGCAGCGGTGGAACCTACCATGGTGTGGTCATGGGGCCGTGTGGGCGACTTTGAACCGGATCACTTTGACGTACCCATTGGTTTGGGCGGATGCGCCCCTCGATTTCTCAAGTTCTCATAAATCTCTACATTTGTCTGCCCTTAGCCTTGTATCGCATTTTTTTTTCCCAAACGACAAAGACCGCAAGGTCCTGCACCGCTCGGCTCGGCCTATTCCATCCGTGACCGTGGGCAGCTAATGCGGCCAACCGGCAAGGACTCGATGACCTCATACGCAAGCGCCAAATACCAACAAACAGAAAAGGTAGAGGTCCACGTACTGCAAATCTACTACGAAGCCAAGGCACGCAAGGCCGTCCACTGCAACATCCAAATCGCTCCAGCTGTTTGACACTATTTGGTCCGCAGCATGCAATGCATATACACGAGCATATTCATATCCGGTCACGTGGGCTTCACGCCCTGCTACTGCTAGTCATCAGTATCAGAAGGTGAGCACGCAGAGTCGCAATCTAGCAGACACCGGCACGTGAAACCCCTGCCCATCCCTCCTAGCTACAGACGTCACAACACCATGATAGTACAACAATAACGACCCCATTAACGAGTCAAGATAGGCACAAACCATTAATTACATCATTATATTATACCACTAGTACAAGTTCTTAGCACGCACATATAGACATTAGCCTCGATAGATTGCGCGCATGTTCATCTACATGGCTGCCTCGCATAGATTAATCTGATAATCTCACACCAACTAGTAGTACAACGACAGTGCTCACTCGCTTGCAACACATACCAATACTAATAGTGATATAGACTGATAATAATAGTAACTGGATGTAATTAACCGGGAGTAGAGGGGAAGGAAGGGCACTGACGCCGTCGCCGTCGTCGTCGCCGGCCGCCGGGGATGGATCACGTGCGGGTGGCGACTCAGTGGGCGCGTGGCGCCTTGTCGAAGGAGGTGAGCTCGCGGGTGTTGGTCCAGAGCCGCTCGTAGACGACGGCGACGTAGGGCGCGGCCCGGCCCTTGGGGTCCGCGGCGTCGACGTAGAGGCGGTAGTTCATCCCGGCCACCACCTGCTGGTACCCGCTCACCACGCGGCGGAACCGCAGCCCGGGCCCGGCGCCGGCAAGCCGCTTCTCCTGCGCCTGCCCCAGCGCCCACCCGCCAAGCTCCTGGATGTGCGGGTCGCTCACGTTCTGGATCGCGCTCCACCCGCCCACCAGCGGGCCGCGGCTGCCGCCCCCGCCAAGCGCCGCGCGGGCGGGGACGAAGGCGGTGGCGGAGAGGGCGGCGAGGATGAGGACGAGGAGGAGGGGTCTCGCCATGGCCGCTGGATCGGGTGGAGGCTTGGGATTGGGTCGAGGTCTCGAGGAGGAAGAGGGGCTCTCTCGTGACGGTGGCCCGGTGGGGAGATCTGGGAGACGTGACGTGACTGCTTTGCTTGGCGTCGAAGACGGTTGGGGGGCACGGCATTTAAACCGACCCTCCTCCTTTACTTCTCGTTGGAGCGAAAGAATATTATCTTTTTTTTTCTAAAACCGTGTGACGAGGCGACGGGGACGCGGAGGGATTCCCGTGACGCCCGTCGACGTCGTGCCACATGCTGCTCTTCCGCCGTCGCACGCGGAAATCAGGGTACGCGGCGCTGCCCACCGTCCACCAATGAATGATGGTTGTTGCTTTGCCTCGCCACAAAGTTTCACAAGTCACAACTGGCGAATACACGGGTGAAGCACATAGATCAATTCGGAATTTCGGATACGAAAGTACTACTTCGAGCTGAACATGCCGATTAACTTTACCAAGGGCAAAGCTAGTAATTCACGAAAGGCAAAATAGCCATTTCGGTCTCTTAACTTTAAGATTGGCCGATTTAGTCCCTAATCTTTTGATTTTGGGTCAAAGTCATCCTTATGCTAATGTGGAGTGCTCTATACTAGCATGAGACTAAGTGAAAAGTTTCTTTTGCCCTTGTCCGATGTGTTGTGCTCCATACAAGCAATGTGAGGGTGAAAAACAATATTTATTTGGTAGGCTGAACTTTCATAACTTAGACACTTCCTTACATTTTGCAACTTAACGCGCATGAAAAACAATCGTAAATTCGCTATTAAATTGATCAAAACAACCTTCAAATCACCGCCAAAATTCATAAAAAAATTATAGTGATATAATAGATGGAGATGAATCCATTTTACATAAAAACAGATACATAACATTCAAAATGTTAAACTAAAATTCACAAAAAATTACCTACTTTTAAATATATTCCACCATTTTAGCTAATATGGTAACATAGCTAATATTCCTATGAAGTAGTTATAAAATTATTTTCTATCATATAAGTTACTAACATAATTTGGACGTTCTTTAACAAGAACACATTTTTGAAAGAACTGCAATATTTATCTTAGTAAATTATGATAGAAAATAATATATTAATACTTCATCTACTGATAGAATTACTAGATATTTTATCACATTTTGTAAAGTTATTTTATTCCACAAAAGCTTGGATAATCTTCAAAAGTTGCCTATTTTGGTGAACTTTAATTTTAAATATTTTAAATGCTACATTATATTTTTAATTGCTAAAAGGAGTTCATCTCCATATGTTGTATGATCGTATCACCATAAAAAAATTATGATTTTTGGAGGTGATCTAAAGGTTGTTTTGGTCACGTAAAGAGGATAATCCAGACGTTACTACTTACTATTCACCCGAGTTAACCGACAGCATAGATAGAAGTGTCAAATAAGTAATGAAATTTCAGTTTAGTATATCGAATATGAAGTTGGAACATTTTAGTGTTAAATAAGGAACTCCCGATTTTATCAGCATCGAATAGAGAATTTTGCGAGAGGAGGACAGAGTCAAGTTCCTCGATAAAGGTTATGGTTAATCTTCCTCCTCGCCCATACATGAAAATAACGATGAGAACTCACATGCACGAAACCGATTTTTTGAGATGACAGATGACTGAGGTGGCAAGCAAGGAGTCGAGAAACAATAGTCATGGATAGGCCTGGATGTCAAGTTGGCTCGGCTCGGCTCGGTCTGGCTCGGTAGGTTAACGAGCTAGCTCGGCTCGGCTCGTTATAAGCGACGAGCTACAAACCTGGCTCGGCTCGGCTCGGCAAAAAGCTCGAGCTAGCTCGTTTGGCTCGTGAGCCAGGACCATAAACTTAACATGTCAAAACATAAATCATATAGACTACATGTACATCATATATTTATCCATCAAACACATTAAAAAGCAATGCAATAGAGAACAAATTAGGTCCATCATCCATGTCTAATGTCTCCATCACATATTCATCCATATTCCATTACAGTTCATAGACCATCCATCAACTATCATCGATGCAAATTAAAAGAATGCACAAAGGCATAAACTGAGAACATGTCACGGCGGAAGATGAAGTCACGGCGGTCAGGGACTTAGGGTGAGGCCGTGACAGTGAGGATTTTTTTACTGGCGTGGGCGTGTAGGCTAGGCTGCTTTACGGTCCAGGGGCCAAGCCTTCGAAGGGGGTTCTGGCTGCCTTTTAGAGTTATCCCGTTTGGCTCGTGAGCAGCTTGCGAGCTAGCTCGAGTTGGCTCGTTATAACTAACGAGCTAAAATCTTGGCTCGGCTCGGTTCATTATACTAACGAGCTGAGCCGAGCCGAGCCGAGCCGAGCCAGCCACGAGCCGAGCGAGCTTTGAGTTTTTCGTCCAGCCTTAGTCATCTGAATGTTGCCCTGGACATTGTTGACTATGGAGATGAATGTTGCCATTGACTTTGTTTCTCAATGACTATTTGCAGCACAAACCAGGAAACGAGCATATTTGCAAGAAAAGAAAAGTTATCCTCTTTTATACGATTATAAAAAAGAGAGATCCATATAGCCTTCAAGATGCCAAGATGCATGGCTTATTTGAAGTCTGACACACGACACGACATGACTACAAGAGCATATCTCCAAGCTCAGAGCGCGCTGAGGTCATAGACTCATAGTGTAGCTCCAACCCAATCTCCAAGCTCCAAGACATGCGTACTGCCAGCCGCCGGTTACGTTCCAGGTCAGTTCGCCGGCGCGAAGGACACGAGCTCGCGGGTGTTGGTCCACGACTGCTCGTACACGAGCGCCCCGTACGCCGCGACCGTCCCGTCGGCGCCCGTCGCGTCGACTGACGAGCTTGTAGTTCATCCCGGACACCACCTGCTGCTCGCCGCGGGTCACCCCGCCGAACCGAAGCCCGTCGTTGGCCATCTTGACGTGCTCCGACACCGCCCAGCCGCCGAGCTCCTGGATGTGCGGGTCGCTCACGTCCTTGATCGGGCCCCACCCGCCGGCGAGCATCGGCCGCGCCGCCTCGGCAGCCGGCGCGGCGGCGACCGCGACGGCGGCGAGCAGCAGCAGCATCGCCGCGGCTAGGCGGAGAGCTCTCGCCGACATGGTTTGGGAGGTTTTGGCTGCGATGACTTGAGTACTTGACGAGGGGAGGAGGGCAATGTCGGGTCGAAGCGGGACGCTGGAATTTAACGAGTGGGGCGAGCCGAAATCGACGAGGCTGCTGGCAGTGGCGGGATTGACAAGGACATCTGGAAGAGCCCCTGGTTTCGGCCGGCCGGCCTCCTGCCGTCCTGCATCGCAATATCTCATAGAGTATCTATCTTCGTATTGTCTCTATCCGGCGATTCGGCGGGGTTTGGATTTTGTCGCAGATGCAGTGCTGACTGCTGACCGGGAGAGCAAGGCAACAAAGGATCCAAATACCTATACCTCATATCCACTGTTGGCGTCGCCTATGGGCTCAAGTTCTTAGAGCAGTAAATACCTATACCTCATATCCAAACACCTATACCTCACATCCATTCTGAACACCTGGTATTGGAGTGGAGAGCAAAGCCAGCAGAAGATCCAAATATTGAACGGGGGATTCTCTTGTTAAAGTAGTAAATGATTCTCTTTGATATGATTCGTGCAATTCAATGGCAAATTTTAATGAAAATATATCCATTTGGGATCGACCTTGCCGTCATGCATGATTGGGAAAAAAAAGGTTATGCCATATTTGATATTTAATGATCATATCATCAGCTCAAGCTTTCATGTTAAAGTCTATCACCTTTGGCAGTCTCTTGCCTCAAGTATCTATGATCATGTCATCAGCTCAAGCTTTCTTGACTTTATGATCTATATATACTATAAGAATCCAAAACAATTGAAAATATTTCTCACCTTTAAAAACTTCTTATACCTCTCACGTTGGCCCCACCGTACGTATCACAAAATGATTGGACGAAATGGTGCATGTGCAAAAGGTTGGGGCTAGGAAATGTTTCGGACGAAAAGCTAATGTTTTTATCACCGTTCCGATCCCTTACCCGCCCACCCATACACACCGCGACAAATCAGGCGGAGTAATTAGGCAAATCGCATCTTTCCATCTGTGTGCACGCTATTTCCCTCCCCGGCCCGTAGTCGCCGTCGCCCCTCCCTCAAACGACGCTCAACAGTCCATCTCGTTTTGGCTTGCCGTGAAACTGCGGTCCATGGTCGTTGCTGTTCGTCGCCATCGTCAAGCATCTGGTGGTCCGGTGAACTGGTCTGGTGAGTTTGATTGATCTTTGAAACACGGCGTCTTCGCTTTCCCCGTTTTTTGTCTGGAACTCTGGATTGTTTGATCATCTCGTGTGGAGGATTTCTTTTCGTCGCAGGCCTGGCAGATTACCATCTCGGTTACTGCGACCGGCGAGAGGTCTCGACATACTGCGTCGATCTCCTCTTGCAATTCCCTTCATCAGAGGTTTTAGTGCTAGCTGTCCTGATCTTCGTCGGTCTCGGACTTCTGGGACACGGACGCGACAAAGAAAGCTCGATATCTGAGATGTGTTAATACTGTTATTTTATTTCACAAGGCAAATCGGCAAGCCGTATATATGTGCGTATCATGTGTGTGGGCTTTTAGACATAGATCAAAATGCATTTCCATTACATGAACAATACAACTTAAACGCCTCATAGAGTTGCTAGGGTTTAGGGTTCCATGTTTTTGCAGCTGAGGATGTAGTATCTGACAGGTTTATATTGTTGTTCTCCACAGTTCAATCTGGTCGACTCCGCCCGAGGTAAATTCCATTGCAAGTTGCAGATAAATATCTCTCTTGGTGCTACTTATTCTTCATGGCATCCTGTCTTGGAATGACTCAAGTAGTGTGACACCCTTAAATTTAAGTAGAAATTAATTAGGATTTATTTAGACTAATCCTTAGATTTATTAGAATAATTATGGAATTAAAGAAATAAATAGGGATAATAAACCATAAATAAATATGGGAAAAATATAAGGGATGCTATACAACTTGAGTGCCGAAACAAGTCCCTAATACCTTAGATTTAAACTAGAGAAGATCAGGTTCAAATTCGAATTTAAATTCCTTTCAAAACACTTCCAAATAATAGGAAAAGGTTTAAAAAGAAGTTTGGGCCGAAACTACCCTTCTAGCCCAACTACCCTTCCCAGCCCACCAGCAAAGTCTGGTTTACCCCCTTCCACTTTTCTCTCCGCGCGCTCCCGCCCCTCTTCCATTTCCCGCGACCAGCCCAACAGCCAGCCGCGGCCCAGCCCCGTGGCCCATCAGCGCGGCCCATGCGCTCCCCGTCGCTTGGCCCAGCAGGCCGCGGGCCACGCCGCCTCACCAGGCCACGCCCCCGCGCGCACCGCAAGGCCCACAGGCCGAAACGGCCTGCGCGGCCCACCTGCGCGCGCACCCGCCTTCCCCTCCCCTGACCTAGCGCCGCCGCCTCCAGGCCGCCGCCGCCGCTTTCTGGCCGTCGCCAGCCGAGCTCCGCCGCACCCTAGCGTTGCCCCGCCACCCTGCGAGCGCGCCAACCGCGGCACGCCACCGACCGCCACGTGCCCCCTCTCCCACCCCTTCTCTTGCTGCCACGAAGGCCCCCGCCGCCGCGCCATTAATGGCGCTAACCGTGCCCATGCCGTGCACCCATACCCCCGCGCCGCGATACTCCGTACCGATCCGCGGCCGCACCATCACCGCACGATGTCGCTCGCACGGCCGAGATGGAGGGAAACTGCGGCGCCAACGAACCCTTCCTCCGCCGCCGGCCGAAGCTCCATTGCCGGACCTCGGGCCTCCTCCGGCAGCCACGCGTTCCACCCCGCCGGCCGTCCTCATCTCCTTCACCGCAACGTGGCGAGCACTGAGGCCCTCCCCGCGCCTATAAAAGGGGGAGCAAGGCCCTCCCTTGCCCGGCACAACCCGAAGCCGAGCAGAGCTTCCCCACCTTCCGTGGTCGCCCCTCTTCCGGCCTCTTTCTCCCCATACTAGAGCTAGGAATGAGTCGGCCACCACTCCCTCGTTCTCCCCGTGCTCCCCACCTGGCCCGTGGTGGCCGGAGCACGAAGAACGGGCAGAGCCGAGCTCCACCACTCTCTGCCATGGCGGGCGGGCAAGAGGAGGAAGAAGACCTCCTCGGTCCGCTCCCTCCCCCTGTCCCGCACCACTGACAAGCGGGCCCAGGCCCTTCCCCGGCCGCGTGGTCTTGGTCCACCAAGACCGTAGACCCAGCCGCACCACTGGCCCATGGCCGGTCCATGGTGATCCGCCGCCGGACCGTGGGTGGACGCGGCCTATGAGGACCGTGGGGAGCTAACCCCGGTCCACGAAGGCCCACGGGAGCGGTCCGCGGAACAGTACCCGGCCGGACCCCACCCCCTGCGTCAGCCAGCCTGAAAATGCTACGCGCACCCCGGTGAGTACACACAAATATTTATTTAGAGCCCTTCCTCCATTCCAAAAATTCCCCAAAAATACCCAAAAATCCTAGGATTATTTCTAAGCCTATTAGTGTCATCCAATCCTTTTTAGCACATCATTAGATCCTAAATCCAATTAGGCTAAGTTCTAGCCTATAAGAGGCCATCCCCGGTGTACCCTGGAAATTCCCCTCTCCATATCTTAGCCCCATAAAATCCCCAGGAATTTCCACAAATACTAGGGATTATTCTAAGCATTTTCATATGCTTATTATCCTGGTATCCATTCCCCTGACTCCAAAACCCAGTCGCACACTTCCAATGCCCCGCCAAAACCCCGTCTAAGCTCCACGGACGTCATTTCGCCGTCCGATCGAAACCCCGGAGTTTTGGTAAAACCCTAGCCGGCATGCTGCCCACAAACACATAAGGATTTCTAGAAGTCCATATCAATTATTCGGGGTTTATTCCCTAGAAATCTATATAAATCCTGGAATACTGATGATCATCGTTCTAGCCACCGTTCAGGGAATTATTTAATAATTCTCTTATTCTTAACCTTTGATCCATTAGTTATCTTATAATTAATGGATTATTAATCCAAATCTCTAGTCATCAGCCCTTAGGCAAATCCTTTAATCCCGGCCTCCCTTTCCTTTCTCCTTTTCCTTTTACGATTGGATTGATGTATTGTTATACTGATTGTTATTTTATGTGTTTTATCGATAGCATGACCGGGCCCGCCGAGACGACGAGACGTCGAAGCTCCAGAAGACCCGAAGCCCAGCCCGGTCAACATATGGTATACGCCCGCGTAAGAATCGCCTAAGGACGACAATGAAGGCAAGTCTCACCAATAATATCACTTTAATCACTAAAGTTTACCTTATGTGCAGCATAAGCTACAGGGGGGCATGACCGGAGGGTATGCCCAGCATCGCTGTAGGCATAGGATGCTGATTGGGAGTGGAAGGAAGATCCCAAGGAAGGGGATTCTGTCCTAAGAGCCACTCTGATCCCAGCTAAGGACCGGTTCACGGGAGAGTCTTTCTAGTGCCCAGTACAACCTCGCATGCCAAAAAGGCATAGCCTTCGGGAATGCCTATTTATGTGAGGCCTTGATTCACACCCCACCAGCTGAACCTAGTAATCCATCCCAAGGAAGCCGTATGATTGGCGCAGAGTGCTGACCGGCGAACTGGGACCGCCCGGTGCCGGGTCGAGCACGCGCCAAGTCGGGAAACGGGTATACTGGAGACAGCCCAGACAGAGGGCTGGGACTGGGCGGCACGGGTTGACTAGGATACAGGGTCAGAGACCCTGAGGGCCAGAGGCCCGATGAGCTCATCAGAAAACCCGGGTTGATATCCGCGAGGCGGATGATTAGTAGCCCCTGTTTAGCCCCCAGTATACACGTGGCTGGACCTAGGGAATGCTGACCAGCGATGGTCACCGGTGGGTACGAGTCTCGTAGGTCGGTACCGCCAGAGGTACCTGGCACGGGCCGACCGAATGCGAGGTAGATAAGTACGACCTCTGCAGAGTGTAGAATCTATCTGGATAGCCGCGACTCCGGCAAGAGTCCACTTAGTCAAAGCCCCCGATGATTAGTTTTACTGTTTCTGTACGGGGAACCTGAGACGGCGAAGGTACCGTTGGTCAGGTTCGGGATAACATATCGGGACTGGCAGGGAGGAAGTGCCCCTCCAGGACCGACCTTACATTAATTTAATTTAACATATTATTGAATTTGTGGGATTTGCTGGGTATTCTTTTCAGAATACTCACCCTTGCTTTCATTGTCTTACAGGTTTAGACCTTCAGGGCGAGAAGGTGCTGCAGCCCATTCCGGTGGAGGAATGAAGTGCCTGCCCGCTCTCCGCTAGTTAAAACGGTGTTTAAATCTATTTAAAATATACGTTATTTACCTCTTCTGATACTAATCTGTAATAGAATCTGTATCAGCGATCGATCCAGGACCTGATACAGGTAATCAGGGAACCCCTGGATAAGGGGTCCCCACAAGTAGCTTCTTTACACTTTGCCAATATCGCGAATTATTACTGAACTTAGTCAAATCCCAAGTGTCACCTGCACGGTTTAGAGTTTCAATGCAGAGTCACTCGCTCCAAAATGTTCGAGCACTAGAAATAAGCACCCGTCTTGATCCGTAAGGGACAAGTGAAGGCTTGAGGAGTGTTAAAAGATCAGTACGTACAACAATTTTTAGAATTGAGGTAACTAATTTATCATTGAACCAAACATATTGACAAATGGTTCTGTACATATTTTTTGCTATTTCTTTTTTTCTTTCCAGGAAGTTTAGTGTGAAGTTACATGATAACTGATGTTTTCTTCACCTGTGTTGATCAGGCTTTGTGAAGGTGGAGAAAAATTCCTTGAATACCACTACGAGTGCAGCTTATAACAGTACTGGTTAACCCCTTTTTGCAGGGGTGAAAGATACAATGAAGGGGATGCAACAATTATTGCTGAAAAGATATTAAATGGTGTTTCCTTTTGCCATCTTCAGGGTGTTGTTCATCGTGATCTGAAGCCAGAGGTCTGCGTGGATTTTATATTGAGTATATAAACATCATATGTGTTTATCTTGTTGATCCGTTCCTTATGGTTTATCTTGTCGATCCGTTCCTTCTGATAATTGCACCTTTTAGTGTCTTCTTTGGAGAGTGAAGGTTAACTCGATCTTGTAACTTAGCATACGGGTATCTTGCATTTTCTATTAATTGTGCACACACAACTAGCTTGGTTCAATATTGTGGTACAATTTAGTATAGTACTAACTATATGTTTAAAAAAGTGGAAAAAAGAAGAGAATTGTTAAATACACATTTAATTGAAAAAATGTGACTTTCTGGAGAATTCTGGATAGTAATAGATTCTCAGAGCCTATTTGGGGTACCGATCCTTCTCGTGTGTTATGCCTTTCTATACTATCTCATCTCAAGTATTATGCTGCCTTGAAATATAGAACCTTTTTCATGTTCTATCTGAACCAGCTTTTGTTATTGCTTGGATTTCTTATAGCCATTTTTCTGGTATTGTAGATAAAGCTAAATGGCTGCATGTTGGACTGTATTATTTTAAAGATATATGGCTACATTTTTCTGGCTTCCATGGAGTATCGGTTGGTTGGCAATTGTCGATTGAATTGGGAGTTTTTTTTCCCTTTCTTCATGCAGCTCTGATGTGATTGTAGGCTGTAGTGGACAAACAATTCTGGTGGCTAAAGATGTTGAATGAAGGGGAATGGGCGTGCTTTATTGCCAAGGTCATTGATGTCAACGAGGGGAAGAATACTCAGCTCATCGACAGCAATACACCCATCATCATCCTGGTGGTAACTTCTATCCGTGAGGTGCCCTGCCCTTGCCCACTTTTTTGGAGATCAACAGAGCTACATGTAGGTTATGCCTCGCGCGTGCCTACTTTCCTTTTGTTTGCCCAAATCAGGCAGGAAAGACAATTAAGCAACTCTGTACCAGAAATTAAATGAGGTTAATTTGACATATGCGATTTTTGGCACGCCATGCATACTTAGAACTAAAATTCTTATTTGCTTTTCTTTTTGAAAATCCGTGTGTGCCGCACGGGCACCTTTGCTAGTTTTGTAAAAAAAAATATGCCACGCAATCAACATTTTACATACAACACTTATTTTCGATTACAGGCCTTCGGAAGCCGCTGTTGCATTTATCAGAGATGCTCCACTTTGCTGCACGAACTAGCGAAAAGAGTACGTTTGCAACGTCGAGAAAAAAAAAGATATTTTTTTCATGTCATACTACACTATGTAAGAAACCAACAAACAAGACACCCCATTCAGAGATGTGGAATTGAAACGTGTCATTGATATTTGATTGGAGACGCGTCTCAACAGCCCGCGTCTCCAATATGTATGTCACCACTAGGGAAGAACAAAACATGTCTCCGATGTAGCTATATAGAAGACGCGGCTATATAAAACACGTCTCTGATATCAGACTACATATCGAAGACGCGGGTAGAGAACACGCGTCACATGTACCAAGTGTCATCGCAGACGCATGTTGATTAACCCGTCTCTCCGATATATGTACCTACATCGCAGACGCGGGTCTTTGTAACGCGTCTCCGACATGCGTGTCTCCCATAACAACAAGCACTTGTTCTAGCTATTGAAGTGGAGACAGAGGAGTGGCGCCGCCGGACACTTGCTTGGTCTCGATGTGTCCCTGCTCCTCCGCCTCACACGCGCGCGTGGCGGCGGCAGCCACGACGTGTCCCCGCACCACCGTGCGCGTGTCCCGCCTGCTCCGTCGCGTCCCTGCTCCACTGCGCTTTGCCGGCCCGGCCAGTCTCCGCGCGCTCCGCCACGCCGCGCCGGCGCCGTCACGCACGTCGCGCCGGCTCTGTCTCTGCGCTCCGCCACGCACGCCGCGCCGGCCCTATCTCCACGCTCCGCCACGCCACGCCGGTGAAGGAAAATAGTAATAGCTTTGAAAAATAAAGGTCACATTGCAGACGCGTCTATATATCCCGCGTCGGTGAATGAATTCGTTGCTGGTGACACGGTTTAATTCCAGCCCGTCTGCCATCTAAACAATATAGGAGACGCGGTTATCTTACCCGCGTCTGCAGTAGTACATTATCGGTGACGCGTTTTCAACTGACGCGGCACCGATTATCATCATTGGCGACGCGTTTTCCTAACCAACGTCTGCGATAGTGCTGAAAGGAGACGCGGATCTTATCTGGACGCGTCTGCTATGAAGCATCATCGCAGACGCGGACCGATATGGTCACATCAGTGACGAAAATTTAGAGACGCGAAAAAATTTCGTCTCCAATGTCACTTGAGCCGCGTCTCTTATCTTCAGTGCTTACATAGTGCAAATAAAGATATCGAAATAGAAATCTGCCAAGATGTCTTCTTGAAATCTGTTAACTCGAGCCACGACAGGGCGGAGCATATCTGCAAGTAGTACATCCCAGTGATTGGAGTACAGTACTCCCTCCGTTTCTAAATATATGTCATTCCAACTTTTTTGGAGAGTCAAACTTTTTCAACTTTGACCAAATTTATACAATAAAAACATTTATGATATCAAATAAGTATCGTTAGATTTTTTCTTAGATATATTTTCATAGTATAGCTATTCGGTATCATAAATCTTTGAAGTCATCTCTATAATTTTGGTTAAAGATAAAATAATTTGACTCTCCAATAAAGTTGGAATGACTTATATTTAGAAACGGAGGAAGTATTATCTTAATTTTTGTGCGTCTCTACTCTTAAGAGTCGTCACTCGGTCACTCCAGGCACCGGCTGGCCGTACACCGGTCACGTAAGGCACGTTCTCCCGGCCATCTTGCCGGCGCGCGAGGAGGAGGTGAATTCGCGGGTGTTGGTTGCTCGTACGCGTCGGCGTCATTCCGTCCACGATCTTCGCCTAGGCGCTCGTGACCTTGCCGAACGGCAGGCCGTCGTTGGTCCGCCTGCCGTCATGGCGTTCTCCGCCACCGCCCAGCTGGCGAGCTCACAGAATTAGAGAGTCTTTTAGAGTTGCTTAGAGCATCTCGCATTTCCCGTTGTTGGAGAATGGAGAGCACGCCAACAAACACAATCTTGAATGGGGGATTCAATGGCAATTTTTAATGTAAATATATCCATTTGGTGATGATCAGGCGCCGTGGTTCCTGTTCTCAAACCTTATACTGCAATTTTAATTAGAAATCTTACCTGTGAATAGGACCATGACCTTGTTTGTTGTATAGATGGCCATTGGGCCGGCATTTCATGTCGTGTCGTGTCGTGCTGGGCCGCCAATGGCGCCCAGGCACAACCCAACCTCATGCTAGGCCGGCACGGGCCCGAATACGACCGTGCTGGCCTCGTGCTCGTGTCGGGCCGAAAGCTCGTGCTTTGGGCTGGTCTATAGACCTCGGGCCAAATGGCCATCTGTAGTTTGTTGTATCATTTGGCACATTTGGAAAGCAAGGGATGGCAATATCTAGAAAAGGCACAATAATGTGAAGCGCCTCATTGATTAAGGCATGAACAGTATCACCAAATCACAATGGATTGATTTTTCACATCTTGTATGCACTAACCTTTGCTGTAGGATTATTGAGGCATCTTTTGCAAACAAAGAAAAAAAAAACAAAGAGATCGTGGGATGTTTTGGTTGGAGGAATCACGTCATCCTAGATGAGGTTATCCATGTCATAAGTTGACTGTATAAAATTTGAGGAGATGATCTCACTCGTCGTGATTATACTATTTATTAGCTTGTGAGGGAGAGATTATGAAAGATCAACTCATTCCGGTACATAAACCATACAAAAAGAAAAGAGACAAGTGAGAAAATGATGCATCACTCCATTCCTCAAAGTAAACCCTCTCTTAAGTCTCGACCCAAACTAAACCCACTCCAATAAACTGCCCGCCGCCGTTTACGTTCCTGGTCAGTTCGCCGGCTCGAAGGACGTGAGTTTGCGGGTGTTGGTCCACGGCTGCTCGTACACGACCGCCGCGTACGCTGCGACCGTCCCGTCGGTGCCCGTTGCTTCGAGGACGAGCTTGTAGTTCTTACCGGACACCAGCTGCCCTTCGCCGCTGGTCACCCCGGCGAACTGCAGCCCGTCGTTGGCCTGCCTGGCGTGCTCCGCCACCGCCCAGCGGCCGAGCTCCTGGATGTGCAGGTCGCTCGGAGCAACTCCAGCCCAGCCATCAAATATGGGCCTTTATTTTGCATTTTTTGTGGACATGTAAAAGTTTAGGGGCTTGAAATTCTCTCGATGCTCCAGCCAGCCCGACTAAATGAAGGCCCATATAGCTAGTGGGCCCCACCTCTTCCTCTTTTTCCCTCACGCCGTCCTCCCTCTCCGCCCCTGTTCTGCTCCCCTGCTCCGCGCTGCGCGCGCCTCCCCCTATCGGCCTCACCGCGCCGCCGCCCCGCGCGCTGGCAGCCGCGCCGGCCACCGCGCCCAAGCCCCGTGCCCTGCCGCGCCCAAGCCCGCGCCGGCCGCCGCGTCCCGCGCCGCGCGAAGGAGGTGGCGCCCCGGCCAGACTGCGCCGCCCGGAGCCGGATGCGGCCGCCATGCTGCCGCCGCGCACTCGGCCGTGGTGCGCCGGTCCCGCCTCGGGATGGCGATGACCAGGCACGCGCACCACCGCTGCCGGACCACGACCGGCGGCGGCGCCAAGAACCGCAGCTCGCCGGCGACGTCCGGTGCGGCTTCCTCGCCGACCCGCCGGCGCCTCCGGGTAAGCACCACCGCGCCGGCCGCCACACCCCCTACTTCTCCCCCGCGCGGCCGGCCACCTCCTCCCAGCCTCGCCGCCGCACGGCCTTCCTGCGCCCACGGGAACAGAGGAGGAAGAGAGGAGGGAGAAATAGAAAAAAAAGGACATGGGGCCCACGAGTGGGTGGAAATGGAGGGCCTCCAGATCTAGGGACTTTGGACCAACATTTGGAGGCCTCCACAAAATAGAGTCTCATCTAGCGGCTCGGCTGGAGCTAATTTTTTTTTTTTTTTTGCACTTAGGAGACTAAAATAGGTATAGAGATCTATTTGAGGGCTGGGTAGGAGTTGCTCTCACGTCCTTGATCGGCCCCACCCGCCGATGTGCCGCAGCCGCGAGCGCTCCGCCGCCCGCAGCATCGCGGTCAGGCGTAGAGCTCTCGCGGCGGACATGGTTTGCATTGGGAGGGAGGATTTGGTTGCGACTTTGCGTTGCGAGAGGACTAGTCGGGCGAGCCGGAATTTAACGAGGGGGCGAGCCGGAATCGACGAGGCTGGCGTGGAGGATCTGCAGGGACATCTCGATCGATGCATATCGATATCTCGTATCTATCGCAATCAAAATATCTCATATCTATCTTCTTGTTGTCTCTCCGGCGATTCGGCGGGGTGCTGTTCCGATTTTGTCGCAGTTACAGTGCTGACTGCTGAAGAATTTATATACGGTATAAATCTGTAATTTAGGGTATATATAAGTAAGGTTGTGACGGAAAGGCAACGAGATAGTAAACAATAATAGTAGCCTAGAAGAATTTCTTCATCGCAAATATTGAACGCCCATTATCTTGCTTACGTAAAGGGAAACATATGATTGATGCAATCCAGTGGCAATTCTATATGGAAATACATCTGTTTGCAGTCAACCTTGGTGTCATTATTGGAAAGTCTTTTTATGATCATATTCGTGATCATGTCATCGGCTCAAGCTCTCCTGTTAAATTCTCAGCCGTGTACAAAATCATTTATCAAGCAGGTGATATAATAATGGAGGGGTGATAATCCTTCGTGAGACAATCCATGAGTTACATAAAAAAAGAAGAGTGGGTTACGAATGAAAGGATTTTCCGACACATGGTGTGCTTGGATAGATTCTTTTATGCAGAGGGGGCACGTAGAAATTAAGATTAACGACCAAATAAGACAAATTTTTCAGACATCAAAAGGCCTCCGGCAAGATGACCTGTTATCCTCTCTTCTTTTTAATATTGTGGCGGATATGCTAGCAATATTGATAAATAGAGCGAAGGATGATGGGCAGGTGGTGAGACTGGTGCCGCACTTGGTTGACGATGGGCTATCTATCTTACAATATGCCGATGACACTATAATTTTTATGGATCAGGATTTGTAAAAGGCAACTAATATGAAATTATTATTGTCTGCTTTTGAACAAATATCGGGTCTTAAGATTAATTTTTATAAGAGCAAGGTCTTTTGTTTTGGAGAGGCTAAGGCACAGGAACATCTCTATTCACAATTATTTGGATGCCAGTTAGGTTCCTATCCTTTTAGGTACCTTGGTATTCCGATGCACTACTGTAAACTAGGAAATAGAGATTGGGGAGCTATTGAGAAGAAATTTGAAAAAAAAAGTTAAGCAGATGGAATGGAAAGCTCATGTCAATGGGAGGGCGGCTGATGTTGATTAATTCTGATTTATCCAGCTTAACAATGTTTATATTATCTTTCTTCGAGGTACCTAGAGGTGTTCTTGAGAAACCTAACTATCATAGGTCAAGATTTTTTTGGCAAGGAGATGATCACAATAAAAAGTATAGACTGACAAAGTGGAGTATATTTGTCAGCCAAAAAGATGAGGGGATTGGGAGGTTTAAACATAGATGTCCATAATCAGTGTCTCCTAAGTAAGTGGCTCCATAAACTTTTCAATGAAGATGGTTTATGGCAACGATTACTTAGGAAGAAATACTTGAGAAACCAAACCTTAACTCAGGTTCAGCACAAATCTACTTATTCACATTTTTGGTCAGGCTTAATGAAGGTCAAAGAAATATTTTTGAGTCTTGGCTCCTTACAGCTTAATAATGGCGAGCAAATCAAATTCTGGGAGCACTTGTCGATAGGCAACCAGCCTCTAAAGTCTCGATATCCAACCTTATATAATATTGCTCGACGAAAAAAATGCCACAGTAGCTTATGTGTTTAGTACGATCCCTCTTAACATTTCCTTTAGAAGGACTATCACTGGTGCAAACCTCAACCTATGGCATAACTTGGTTGTTGAAATAATGCATGTTCAGTTAAACAACAGAAATGATTGTTTTAAATGGCGAGCTACGCCATCAGGTGTTTTCTCAGTACAGTCTATGTATAAGATCCTCATGAATAATGGTAGTGTTACTCTTTATAAACCAATATGGAAATTAAAGATGCCGCTCAAAATTAAAATATTCATGTGGTACTTACAAAGGTGTGTGGTCCTTACAAAGGATAACCTAGCCAAAAGAAATTGGCGCGACAGTTTGAAATGTTGTTTCTGTAACTCAAACGAATCAATACAACATCTTTTTCTTGATTGCCATTTTGCCAAATTTCTATGGAGGTGGTTCATATTTCCTTAGGTTTGAATCCACCGCGTAGTATTAGGCGTATGTTCTTTACATGGCTCAATGGGGTAGATGCTAAGCTTAAATTAATTTTAATGGGTACATCAACATTTTGCTGGGCTATCTGGCTTAGTAGGAATGATTTGGCTTTTGACAAATCTCCTATGAAAACTTATATGCATGTATTGTTCAGGGGAACACTTGCTCCGGTTTTGGAGTCAAATGCAGTGGCGTGATGAGGACAAAGCTTTATTAATAGACTTCTGCAAACGACTGGAAACTTCGGTCATGCAGATCTTCGCACACCATGGATGGAGGTTTAGTACTTAAACCCTGTTTTGAACTCTGGTGCGTCTTTCTTTGTCCAGTTATGTTTTTTCCTTGATTTTGAGCACACGGATGTGCTGTAACTTTGTAATAACGTGTTGTAGCTCCTTGGAGGTCAAGCCCGATTATCTTAAAGAAAGGTGATATAATAAAAGAAGCATGTACAAGTGAAGCGTCTGTTATTGATCAAGGCACGAACACTATCACCACACGGCATTACTTGTAGCAAAAAACAAAATGCGTGTGCGATTTGTTTTTTAAAAAGGCGCGTGAGATACCAGGAGCTTCGGGGCTCTATGGACTTCATGGGGTAGCTTTTAGGGCCCCACACTAGATCCACCCTTGGTTGTTGTATTTCTCATAGGTACAATTGTATAAACCACTCAGTTTTAAATTTGACCGCTCATAAGTCATTTTATTGCAAACTTTGTTCCAAAAGTCACTCCACTGCACACAAATTTAACTGAATCAACTTATTTTCACCGAGATGGTGCCACTACAACTTAGGTAGCATAGTCAAACTTGCCCAAGTGCTTGCATTAGGTGTATTTATCATTTTGTATTGATTTCTTTTTTTACAAATAGTAAAACTTGGTATGTGTCGGGTATCAATATTAGGGGTGCCCGTGGCCCACCTTAGCAAAGCGCTAAACAACATTGACATCATCACTCGCTTGAAAAGCGCTGCTCTTAACACACCTTGTTCGACCCTCAACGAAGACCCAGTCCTTGGCCACTTCTCCGTGTCGCCCTCCCCTCTCCCCCCCCCCTCGGCCGGGTCGGGATCACGTCATCATGACGTAACCACCACGCCCGATCCCCGTGGGTCGGGACTGCATCATCATGACGTAGAGTCTCGCCCGACCCCTCGCAGGGTCGAGCACCGCTTCGCCATCTCCGCCTCGCTCGACCCCCTAGGGCCAGGTGAGGACTCAACACTTCCGCCTCGCCCAACCCCTCTGGGGTCAGGTCACCACAAGATCTGGTCCAAGGACGACGTACGATTTGTACGTGACCGCCATACCGTGGACTGGACGGCCACGATCTGGCTCAGACCGCGCACTATGCTACCCACTCCATTGACTTCCCCTCACCAGGGGAGAAAGTGGTCGGTGGAAGCATGACTGATTGCGTCGTTATTGCCCACAGTGCTACAACTAGCTACATGATACAGTTCTACAGGACAACGGCATGACACTCGATCTCGGCCTTGAGGTAGCCATGACCTGGCGGGACCCGCATCGTGGGGACCGGGTAGACCGGCCTGTCAGGCACCCCTCCTCCTTTTCTGACCGTACAAAAAGTGCTTTCCGTGGAACTATAAAAGGGAAAGCATATCATCCTTTTGTCTCGCTCTGGACTGTCTCTGACTCATTGATACACAGTTCGTCACTCACTCTCAAACAAAGAGACTTGGAAGGGCCTTTTCCTCTCTCGACCATTTGTAGCCCCCTATTGCTAACTCCTTGTGAAGCAACACGAGCATCTCGAACTGGACTTAGGGTCTTATACCTTCGGGTAGTCCGAACCAGTATAATCCTTATGTCTGATTCGCTAACCATCCGAGACTAGCACGCAATCCTAAAAAAATCTTACCGGTGGTACCGAACCGACAGTATGACAACGTAGTATTAGCAATTCTTTTGTGTAACCTCCAAAAAATATTGATATTATTTTCCTACAAGTTTCTAATTTTGGTAAAAATTACATTGGCGGCTCAAAATTTTTGAGAACTTGTTGAATCAGTTAAGTTTGCCTATACTGGATCAATGTTTTAAATAGCTGGCTAAACCTACAGCTATAGCCGGATATAGCCGTTTCAGAAGCATTGCAGCTAAGATATCGTACTTTTAGCCACATCCTTAGCTTTAGGGCTAATAGCCGCTATTAGCCGGCTATATCCGCTAAACGGGCCTCCTTTTAGCCGTAGCTAAATCAATCCGCGAGCCAAAATCAAGCGTGGACTCTTCAAATTCCATGTTCTAGTAAATTTGTGTCTTGGACTAGAGCCATGTTCTAATAACTTTGTGTCATGTAGGCTGAGATGTATTCTTGTGTGCTGTGTTGTTGGTGGTGGTGGTCTGATGAACTATGTTGTTGTGTCTTGGTGGTGGTCTAATGAAATAATGATATGTTGTTTTATAATTTGTAGTGTATCACTCTTAGCTGCGGCTAAATGGCTTAGCCGCGGCTATAGCTAGGCTATAGCTGTCCTTAGCCTTTTTAGATAGCAACAGCTAAGAGGCTTAGCCAGCTATTTAAAACATTGTACTGGATGGGTATTTGCAATATAATTAATTAGGTGGATGAGCATTTGCAACAAAATAACTATGAGGTAATGTCAAACTTGAAGTGGTTCATGAGGAGCGTTTATCCTTTTACATTTCTCTGAGATGCTACGCTACTTTTGCTGCACGAACTAGCGAAATGAGTACGTTTGCAATGTCGAGAAAAGAAAATATTATTTGTTATTACACCACACATATAAAGTTATCGAAATTCCGGAAATTTTGCCTAAGAGACGCCTTGTTGAAATCTGTTAGCTCGAGCCACGGCATGAGCATTGTCCGCAAGTACATCCCAGTACTACTATATTCTAACCCAGCCGTCACTCCAGGCACCGGCCGGCCATCCCGGACAGCCGGTCACGTTTCCGGCCACCTTGCCGGCGCCGGCGCGCGCGAAGGACGTGAGCTGGCGGGTGTTGGTCCGCTCCTGCTCGTACATGACAGCACCGTAGCCCACCACGTTCGCCGCGTCGTGGAAGAGCTTGTAGTTCATCGATCACGTCCACGATCTGCACCTGGGTCCTAGCGAACTTGCCGAACCGCAGGCCGTCGTTAGCCCGCCTGGCGTCCTCCGGCACCGCCCAGCTGCCGAGCTCCCGGATGTTGGGTCGCCGCTCCCCTCTCGGGTCCTTGACCAGCCTCCACCCGCAACGGGGCATGGGGAATATTGCAATTCTGCTATCATCAAAACGGGCTTCGCCGGTTTGCCATCTTGAAATTTGGTTTCGTCACAATGCCATTATGAAACACGGGTTACACGTCGAAATGCCATTTTGACATTTTATAATTTATTTTGTGTTTGCTCCATGATTTAACCACATGACTTGACCATTATACCCTTGGGAGGCACGACCTCAGCGAAGCTGTTTTATCTCTCTTTCCCTCTTCTGTTTGCTTGATTTTGCTACAGATTCCATAGCCCCAGCTCGGACTGCCCCCCGCTCCCCAATGGCATCGCCGCCCGAGGCAGCGACATCGGCAGCTGAAACAAACATCATTTGCTATTTTATTTGGGCCTCGAAGACGGATGAATCACCGTGAGATATCTGGACATTGAACAACTCTGACATACTATTTGTAGATCGAGTTTTCCCCTCAACAAACAGAGATCAAATTCGTTGCGTTGGTGGAGGTTTTAGCCCAAACAAGTTACACAAGATTTCAAGCCCCATGTACCAGCTCCAACTTTGGTTAAAGGATTCATATGAGTTTGTGTGTGAAATCAAAAGAAATCCCATCAAGAAGGGGACGGTTTCGAACAGAGCTGGATGAGCTCGAGCTCCACTCCATCAGAGCAGAACGAGCGCTGCCGGGACCTGCCTGCTTGCCGCCGACGACCTGAGGCCGTTCTTACTCAAACCTGCACCTTGAAGTGAGGCAGCTACCGTAGAGTTCAATCTTGCCAAGGTTGTGAGCGTCAGAGGTTGGTCTGGTGGTGTCCCTCGTGAGCTAGCGATTCTGTAGGTGTTGGTCTTTAGCTTAAGCACCGCACGGCCATGGCCATGACCAGCGTAACCACCACCACCACCCCGCTCCGCCTCGCCCCTCCCTCGACGCTCCGGCGATGGCATTGAGGCTGTAAAATGGGGCGGCTGGAGGTAGATAATGACAAGCGGGGCCCACGTGCCATTGAGGGGAGGATGATCCGGGCATTTTGGTCTGGAAAGGTTGCAAAAGTTGCAAAAACATGTAAATGACATATAAATATCTGAAATGTCATTCTAGCGTGTAACATGTGTTTCATAATGGTATTCTGGCGAAACCAAATTTCGGGATGGCAAACTGGCAAAGCCCACTTCTGATGATGGCAGAATTCCAATTTTCTCCGGGGCATGCGCACGCCCCTCGCCCCTGCCGGTGCGGGATGGCAGCTAGGAGAGCTCTCGTTTTCTTCTCATGTGATTCTCACGCCCAATAATTGATAGATCATTGATAGAAGATTAGTATATAGAAAGACATAAGATTTGCTTCTTTCTACTCTAGTGAACTTTATGTTTGACTCAATGTAATGAACGCATGAAGTGCCCTTAACTTGATTCTTGTGCTGAAATGTTCCTAATTCTATGCTTAGATTGCATAATCCACTGAATTCTGAATTTTTACATGTATTTTTGCTAAACCGCTGAATGGGGCTATCTAAGGATATAGCCAACTACAGCGTTTATAGCCTGTGGAAAACCTAGCCACTAATTAAGGGCGTAGCTGGCTATTTTAAACATCTGCTGGTACTTAATCTTCTAAAATTTGGATTGATTAATAAGACGAGAATAAAGACAATCCCATTCAACTATCAGTAAAAGGGTGCAAACTATTCTGGGCATTTCATATGGTGACTGTTCCTAATACAAGTCTCAATAGAGGTTTCATGTGCATTAATTTCTATGTCACATCATCAAAATTGATGATGTGGCAAGACTATTAAATTAGAGAGTTTCATGGGATGAGAGGAGATTTTCATCCCATGAAACTTTAAGTAACTGTGTGCATGAAACTCCCACTGAGACTGGCCTGATCTGCATTTGAGATACCAGACGCTTTGATCAAATCAAAACTCCAAAAAACCGATTAATAGGATCCCCCATAACAGGAACAACTCTTTTATTACATCTTCTATAATCCCAACATGCGAATACAGCACTTCATTTATGTTACACCGCTGGTGATCGCAGCTCTGGATCAAGATTTAAACCCTAAAATCTAATCCTTGTAACCAGCAAGCCACCCCACACCACGCGACGCGCCCCAGCAGACCTTTTCAGTTCGCCGGCTCGAACGCCAGCAGCTGCCGCATCTTGGTCCACTCCTGCTCGTACACGGCCGCACCGTACGTCCCGCTCTTCCCGTCGCCGTTCGTCGCCTCGATCACCAGCTTGTAGTTCATCCCGGACACGACCTGCTCCTCGCCGCTCACCACCTTGCCGAAGCGCAGCCCGTCGTTGGCCTTCTTGACGTGCTCCGACACCGCCCAGCCGCCGAGCTCCTGGATGTGGGGGTCGCTCACGTCCTTGATCGGCTTCCACCCGCCGACGATCTCCACGCGCGCTGCTGCTGCAGCGGGGGCGACGGAGCACAGCGCGATTACCGCGGCGGCGACGATGAGCGCGGAGGAGATGATGGACTTCATGGTCAGGAGGATCGATCTCTCGTCTCTTGGAGGGGTTTGGGAGTTGGTTCCACAATGGAATGACTGGGGTCTGTCTTGGCAAAGTGAACCTTAAATAGACAGAAGATGTTAGCAGGGTGAACACTCAAGAAGATGTGTTTCTCAGCACAATCCTGGTAGCCTTTTAATTCTTGCTAAACTTATCATTGGTGTGCTATAATAGGTACTAGTATTTGTTACCATCCTTTTAGCATCATTTCATTATATGTGCTGGCGCTGCGGCATATATTTATAAGTACTCAACTTATTCCTTGGTTAGTCGTTGCTAAAATAGTTGGATAGCATTATAGTTTACAAGTTACGAGTGGCTAGCTCTTTATAGTTACAAATTACTAGTTAAGGCTAGCTCTTTATATAGGATGGCTTTCTACAAGTTGATTTTCCAGGATACTTCCGAAGTTAACTATATCTGCAATGAGCTATTTAAATTTAGCAATAATTTATCATTTCAGTTACTAATACCATTTATGACAATAATAAAACTATACAAGCCATTCAAAGGTGCATTCAACAACGAAAAACTAGATGTGGCCGAGAAGCGAGAAAGAAGATGGACCGAGACAGAGTTGGCATTGATGCGTGTGACAGGCTCATTTTGACCAAATTCGGTCCATCAACTTTGGCAGATGACGATGGAGTTTCTATCCAAATTGGGCTTCCAAATTGCAAGCCCAATGAAAGGAAGAGCGACGTATCTACGGGACCTCTACATGCATAGCTTCTGCACTCAAAAGGAAGAAAAAAGTCTATTTTACCTTTCTTAACTATTGTAGTTGTTCCATTTTCCTCTTTAATGTACAAAATAAAAAATTGCTTCAACTTATAAAACAATTTGTTTCACAACGCTGTCCAGTTTTGATAGCAGTTTTGGATGATGTGGCGCCACACCGTTCGTACTACGTGGAGCCATGTTAGCCCTGAAGGGGTAAAGTGGACCGCATAGACAGTTCAAGAGGGTGAGGTCAACTTTATAAAAAACTAAAATAAACATTTTGGTGACCGTGTCGTTGTCCTAAACATCATCTAATACGAGTATGGAGGGAGTATTTTTATAAAAGATATGCAATTAAAAATCTTTTTTCCTAGAAAGTTCTACTCAGGCCCCTTTTGCAGTTTGGATCGTCATTCTCGAGGCCTACCAGACTATCTATAATAAATAGTGAGAGCCTAGCGTCATCAAGAGTGTTGTCACAGTATCAGTCTATGGAGCAAGCGCGATATCATATTACCTAGTCTAAAAGCAATGACCCCACCACGAGCTCCACCGTCACCAAGAAATCCACCTTCTCCAGCGGCTCAAGATTCTCGGGAGAATATGATTCTTCACCACATGCTTTGTCTCCGCCTCCTCCATCACAATAGCTTGCATCGTCGCCATAGAAGCCTGCATCATCACATAAGAGGACTCAAAAGTCTGGCTTAGCCGCCGTCCCTCCACCACAGAAGTCACATTCATGTAAGGGAAAGAGAGAGATCCCAAAAAAGAAATTAGCTTACGAAATGACTCAAAGAAATTAACGAGGCGGTCGCCGCAGCAGTGTCGCCACAAAGCAAAGGTGCAACTGTTCAAGAAAAGAGAGACAGAGCCTGAGAAGAAGATTCCAATTAATCCAAGGACGATGGAGTTTTTAATCAAAATGAGCGCTGCCCAACAGAAAAAACTTCTATCAGACTACGACCACTCGTTACTAAAGCTTATCAAAAGAAGAAGACAACTGAGTCGTCCTCGTTAGCAGCCAAGAGAACTATTCCTCAGCTCGATCAACAACCTCAGCAATCGTTGACCAAGTTGCCATCCGAATACGAGTTGAACTCAAAACGACAAATGAAAGAAACATGTCTCTCGATTGCGCAACTCACTGGGCAGGCAGAAATCCCTACAAGTACATCGAAGGGTTGGCCATTTGAGTTGGGAAAGCCTTACGTCCGCCTCGAACAGGTGAGAGAGGCTGTCAACAAAAATGTTTAAATTCCATCAATGGTACATGGAATAGGCGAGGAAAGGTAGGACCATGTTCGGGGTTCGCATTAAAGACGATGATTATTTCAATGGTGAAGAAATGATGTGGCTGGAGTTCAAGGATATTTACGATTTATACCACCAAGACGCTTTTGACGTGTCTTTGATCAGATGTTGGGTTCTGTAAGTTTGCTTGAGTTCTAGCTTGTCATATATCTTAAATGCTCCAATCATTGATGATGCCACACCTCTTGCTTGTCGTGTAGAATGGATATTCAAAGATGTCGAAGGGAGAAAATATTCTACATTGGTTTCATGGACCTTATAAAGATAAATGAGGGTGCCATTATGCCTTAACTAGAGGAGATATACGAGAACTTATATAAGTTCATAGAGAAACAAAATTACATGAACTCCATACTATTACCTTTCAACTTTGAGTGAGTGTCTATACTGTATTATTGTATTTCTTTATAGTCCTACTTATTAATTAAGCATAAAAATGTATACAATTTCCATGGATAAGACCTTCGGCTACCGGCTACTACCTAAGACAGCGGTTGTTCGCTTTGCAAGTGAGGGCTTCGGGGCGTTTCTCGGTGAGCTGATGGCAGTCGCGCGTCGCCGGGCTGGGGGAGGGGTGGAGGGTGGCACTCTGCTTCATCGGCGCCGTACGACGGTGACAACGGTGGGTGGTGATTTCTTATTGCACGGGAGAGGTCAAGCTCCAGCTAGAGGCGGAGATCAGCAGGAGCTCATGCTGTGCCTGATGAGCTGCTGCCGGATGTCAATGGAGAGCTTCTGGATCTCCCACTCTCCTGCCATGAGGCAGGGCCAGGCCCATGGGAGTGCAGCCCATGTGACGAAACAGAGCCCCCCATTGTCAAGGGTCCCTAATTTTTTATGTACAGCCCATGAGGCCCAACCATCTCTAAGTCCAAAAACACTGCTCCTTCCGTATCAAAATAGTTGTCGTCATTGACTTTTTTTTCAACGTTTGACCATTCGTCTTATTCAAAAAATTATACAAATATCAATTATTTTATTTATGACCTACTTTATCATCAAATGAATTTTGAGTTTGACTTATCTTTTTATATATTTAAAAACATTTGAATAAGACGAATGGTCAAACGTTACGAAAAAAGTCAATAGCGACAACTATTTTGATATGGAGGGAGTATATTTCCGTCAGTTCCCAGTCCACAATCCCCCGCAAACGTTTCGTCTTCGACTTCTGAATTAGATCAGGGCATCACGCGATCCGCGATCGGCATCTTCTCTAGGGCGGCAGCCGGCAGGAGGGCAGGGCCTCGGCGGCACGAGGCACTCATCGTTGCACGCAGCTGCAGATGCGGAAACGGCAACCGGCGCGTGCCTGACCGAGCAGGTGGCACACATAGACACCGAGGCATGAGACTTGCCGTCGAGTGCACAGATCAACCAGGGCCACGCCGATCTCAAGTGCTCGTTGGTCGTTGCTAACTTGCTACTACCATCACGCATGCAGGCACTGACAGAATGGTGAGGAAACCTCAGCTCCTGTTAGAATGAATTGAATTCCTCCAAATTAATATTTTAGCCTATGACTTAGGAATACTTGATTTATCTTGTGCCGAAACTCGAATCTTCATTGTGATGTGTTTCATTCTAAGGCTATCGGCAACGGTCATTTGTAAACCACTCTAAATGCTACAGTACCAGGTTTTTTTTTTGTCTTGCACCGACTGCAGCGATCTCCTCTAACCGAACCGCTATTCTGGAGGAGTCTCGCTTCTTCCCCCAAATCTGAGGGGCGTCTCATGGTCCGACAAATCGCGGACCCCCTCTCCGCCACCCCGTCCTCGGATCTATCTCGTCGGCAGCGGCACCACCGCCCCCTGCTCTATCACCTCGTTTGTTCTCGCCGCGGCCCTGCCCGACGGTGCGTCCGGCGGGATCGACGCCAGGAAGAGCCGTCGCGTCGTGAATCGCGAGGAGGCGCCAGGAGCCATCTCGCCGGTGCAGTCGTCGTCA
This sequence comes from Urochloa ruziziensis, assembly GCA_015476505.1. Taxonomy (NCBI): domain Eukaryota; kingdom Viridiplantae; phylum Streptophyta; class Magnoliopsida; order Poales; family Poaceae; genus Urochloa; species Urochloa ruziziensis. Next base: position 20,187,628 of record CM027118.1, read on the forward strand.
CCGACGGGGCTCCCGAGCAGGCCAAACCAGAAGCCGCCGGTGCTGCTGCTAATGCTGGTGGTCGATCCGCGCCGCGGCTCCACCCGCGACCTCTCCACACGCGGCCGGATCTTGCGCGTCCGGCTGGAGCTCGCCCGGTGGCGAAGCTCGCGCGACCGTCAGAGCTCGCACGGGCGGGCCGGAGCTCACGCGGCAGCGCGGGATCTCAGCAGCGGCGGCGCGTGATCTCGACCGGAGCTCCCGTCGAGCGCGCGGGGGGCACTCTTCTCCTGCTCCGGCGGTCGGCGGGGTAGCGACGGCTCGACTCTACACGCGCTACCACCTCCGGCCACAGATCTACCGTAGGCGAGGGTAGCAGAGGGGAGAGCGGCGCCGCCGGATGGCAGGGGAGAGCGGCGACGCTGGAGGGGAAGGAGGGTAGGGGACAGCGGCGGCGGCGGGGGAGGGAAAGGGTCGTGGGGAAAGCGGCAGCGCCCAGCGGATGCGGTTGAGGATAAGGTTGAAGCTCGTGGGTCCCACGTTGACATATGAGATCAGAAAAAAAAGATGGAATAGATGAGGGAAATAGGGGGGTACCGTTGCAGTATACTATTTAGATGGTGTAATTTTGTAGAGGATGATTGAAATATTTTTTTAGAGGATGATATTTAAAGGGTACCACTGTAAATAGTCTAAGCATTGATACACATAAGGCGTTTGCTAAAATGTCTAAGTGAACATGGAGAATTTTTTTTCAAAAATTCACACGGGCAAAATTCATCGGATCTACATTGTCACCTTGATGCGTTTATATCAACTTTTAAATTTTAAAGCAATTATTCCCAAATGTTCAATAGAAGCTATTCTTTCTACGGTTACATATTATGCGAGAGAGAGCTCTGGTGAGAGGATTTGGGATGGTTATTACAAAGATGCAGTTAGCATTGATGAGTTATTACTTATTTGATGAGTATAGCCGATTATCCGTAAAGGATTTCTCAGCTGGAGAGTTCCCAAAACAACAGCGCTTAGATATATATTCGAACAATTCCTTGCACCCTCAGGATTCAGAATCAGAATTTTGACCACCGAAGAAGAAAATACTTCCCTATTCGGTTTACTTTGCAAAAAATAAAACGCATATATGCAACTTTTGCAGGATATCAAACCTTATCTTCTCAAGAACAGCAATGTTTACATTGCAAAATTCTTAACTGTTGACTCATATTTACCAGTTTCAGATATGTTCAAATTACAAGGATGAACAACATTTACTTATAAGTTCCCTATGAATGATCCATTTGTTCCATTACAAGCCACTTCATTGTCTCCTCATTTTGATTGGAAAATGACATCTTTTTGTTGGCATACGGTTCAGATGGAGAGGTCTATCTGTGCCACTGCACTTGCAAGTTGCATCTCTGTCAACATGCTTAACTTTCACGTTTTCATTAAACTGATGGTTTTCTAGTGATGATCTAAAGTTGACGCTTATCCAATTTGATGCAGCCTCTCCTGTCTACTTTAAGAGAAGAAGAACACGACAGGGATACTACATACTGTGTTGGTCGTCTGTTGCTAGTCCATCATGTGACGAGGTGTAAACCAACGAAGTCCAATGATGCGGTAGCTGGATATGCTCTACTAGTAGTAGTGTACGGAGTAGCATCGTCCCAAAACAACGGGGGCAACGGCCAACGCCTTGATATGATCGTCGAAGCCGACCTCAGATCATGGCCCGACAACTTTCACGTTACTAGAACAGGAGGCGCGCTATGCGCGCCCTATTGTTAACAGTGAATTCAAATTATGTATGCAGCAAAGTTAATGCTACTACCTAACACAATTCAGATGAAAAATAGGTACACCACCCAACATAGACCAGAAGGAAAAAGATATATAACAACTTAGACCAGCAAATAAACTACTGAACAAAGTTTACACCAAGGATTGCTTGTTCTATTTCTATCCGATCATAAATATTACAACATATGCGGGTACCATGGATATGCTACTTGTTCTGCCATTTAGATTACAAATACTAAAGCACATGGAAACACATTTGGAACAACACAATATTACAGCAGATACGGATCTAATGAGTCATGACGAAGCATATTACAACAATATTACATAAAATATATAGATGATGAAGCTCATAATTTGAGGTTTGTTCACCGGAGACGAAGCATGTGCAAAAGGTGACTGCAACTGGTAGAGACAAAATGCACAAGAACTCTACTTGGCCATGCATCCTTTGTTGGGCTTGTCCTGTCAGAAAATTACCATCATGAATGTAACAACACCAACATGGTCAAACTAAGGATACTAATTGAAGGTAATAATAATCAAGAATAGAAAAGCATTACTTGGTTAGACACCTTTAACAAAGTTTGAAAACATTTCTACAGGACAACGAACATGTTAATCAAATGTGGCAAAACATTGTGAAATAACAGATCGAAAGCATAGGGTTTTTTTTTGGTCTTGTATGAAAGGAAGTCTTGCAAGCCAAGGGTTCATAAAACAAATGAATGAATCGAACCATTATCAGGTAAAAGAACTTTTCAAGTACCAGGTAGGTAGTAGCAACAAGCTAAATCAGTAAACTGCCTGGTAAATAGTACTGAACTGAATCAACTGCAGCCAAGTTGTTTCTTTTAAGCACAATAGGAGCGCACCTATGGCAACAAATATTAAAAAGGGGTATCTATGTAAATTAGAAAAGAAGAACATATATAGGAAGAAGAGCAGGTAAAACTGATCAGCCAAGAAGGAAAGGGCATCCGGTACCTGAAGCTTATTGGAAATACCTGAAACATTTGGACAAGCAATCAGTTAGAAAATATTAACCAACCAGTGAGAGTGACTACCATGCTTATTTACATTGTTTGAACTGACAGCACATACAATGATATGTATAGATGATTGGCTATAAAACCAAGTTGACACAACAACAAATATCAAAAACTTTTAAAATAAAAGTATTGCCATCTTTCAACCAGTGAAAGGACTGTGAATTTTACTTGCCATAAAAACAGTTGTCTTAAGCAACTAACTTTGTAATACATGAACAGCTCATGTCCAAAATGATCCCAATCTGATGAACTGAAGTCTACACCAATGCACTCCTAATCCTAACATAAAAAGACTTCAACTCTAGGATTGCTAATATTTCAGCCCTGTACCCAACGTCTGATATGAACAGCATGGAACAGCATTGTGGAGCTTACTTAGCTAGGGGCTTGACATTTTGTCAGACCCCTTAGAGGCAGTAAAGGGAACAAAGTTAGTTTGGTAGCTTAGCAATCACCGATCAGTTATAGGTGGTTCACCAGAGAAATGGACTTCAAATTTCTAGTAGTTGAACTCATACAATTTAAGTTTCCAAATTCTGATTGTGTAATGCAATTAATCTCTTATTGAAGTTCTAAACTGCCATTTTTGGCCTATGTTATTCCAGGATGCAAGAAGCAAAATAAAACAAATATGTAGCTAGTGAACTACCTATGAAAGGAAACTATCCTTTTCTTTTCTGGCTCTATCTGGTTTCTTTATCTTTACTTTTCCAATGGTTATAGACTGAAAAGCCTGACTTTTGCAGTCCTAAAACATCTTATATTTTAGTAACAAAATCTTCTAGTTTAACAAATGGAATTATTGATGCGATACCTATTCCATATACTACCTAATTTTCTATTATCCATCTCAATCCAACTTGCAGCATAATATTACAATTGGGTTAGTGTTATGAAATGTGAAATCAAGGTCAAAAGATTGTTACAAATGGCCACATATAGCTCCACCTACAGGCATCCCTTCTTTTGCTATAGCATTCAAGAGTAACAGAACAATATATGTCTGCATACACAATAATTTCTAGTTCAATGGTAATAACCAGCAGGCAGTGGCAAATGGAAACAATTCCAATGTACCAAAATGGGGAACAATACTCCTAATTGCCATCAGAACTGAACCAAAGTAAACACAGAGCGTACAGAAATCTGGAGAAAGGAAAAGGTAAGGACAAAAGAGTACACCTTGTGAACGCGTCGATCCTCAGTTCTACTTTCTCCCGCATAGGACCGTGTCCATACTTCCCATCCACATCATCGGCAGTAGTGACCTAGAGCAATGGATGCAGCAAGGGTGGAATGGAGCCGTCAAATCTGAGATGGGAGGAAACTTGCGTGATATCTTAGATTGGGAATGAAAAATAGGAAATAGAAGAGAGAAGAGGAAAGACCATTACGGATCCAGCGTGCGGTGGCATCCGGAGGCAGTGCCTGAGGCAGCGATGATGGTGGCATCTGGCAGCGGCGCATGGGCCGCGGGTGGCAGCGCATCTGTTGAGGCGGAGACGCGCGCGGAGCCAAGTGCGACCTCGGCCGCCGACGTGAGCCCGGGGCGCGGCCACGGGTCTGGAGAGCCGGCTCTAGCTCTCGGCTAGAGGCGGCACGGACGACGGCGGCGAGCCTCGACACCCACCGTCGCTCCCACTCCGAGGCTCTCCTCTGCGCTGAATCTGGATCCCGCAGGAGCAGGCTGGGTGGCAGCGACGGAGAAAAGGGCGGGCGGCGGAGGTAACCGGAGAGGAAGAAGGGGAGGGGCGTGGCGGCGGGGAGGAGAGAGGACGGCGGAGAGGACTGAAGAGATGGACGGGTTAGGGTTGAGGCTGCAGGACCTTTTTGCAATTTCCATTGAATTGAAGGGGGGTTTTGCAAGATTGCCAACGGGAGGTGCGGGAGCGAGCGCTGATCGCCGCATGGCCCGTGAAACGCGGGGAGGGCAGCAAAGGGCAGTAGCTTTTAACCAATGCGATACACAGTCGTCTAGAATTCCGTTCCTTTCTGCTATTGAATCTCGCGTCTCGCTCTCTAGTTGCTCTCCCCTTGGCATGACATGTATCTAAAGCCTTGTTTAGTTCCAAAATCCAAAATCCAAAATGAATGTTTAGACACATGTATGAGGTACTAAATGTAGGTAAAAAACAAATCGCATTATATAGATGGACTGGAATTTGCGAGACGAATCCAATGAGTCTAATTAGGCCGTGATTAGACACTAAATTGCTACAGTAAACATGTTCTAATGACAGATTAATTAGATTCTTTAGGTTCGTCTCGCGAATTCCAAACGCAATCTGCAATTAGTTTTTTAATTAGTCTATGTTTAATACTTCAAATGTGAAAAGATTCCCTTTCAAAAATTTTCACCGCGGAACTAAACACGGCCTAAATCTGATGTGTGTAGGCCTGACGAATGAGAGCGATCACCGCCTGTCAGCCTGTGCTAGGTTCAGTGTCAAGGGTTTACTCTGCTGCTGCCTGCAGGACGACCTGCTAACAGCACGAGAACACAATCCTCTGCTGCTGCCTTGCCTTATATGCGGAGGCCGGTCCATTCATGATTGGTAGTGGTTGCCTCATGTTTATCTGATGCTAACCATCCGTTCTATTTCTTTGATTTTTGTTTTCGGCAATGCATGCGTATCCATAGACTCATGCACCTGTCAGATACGAAACATTAACATCTACACACACGTCAGCGGTAATAAGGGTTCATTTTTCGTGGGCCTTTGGAACCTTCGAAGTAGAGCTGAGCTCTCAATCGTCAACCCGGCCGGAGGGAATGTGGGAATTCTAGAAAAGGAATTTCTACTACACCGGTAGAGAGAACGCTTTCGGACGATGACAAAGGAATCGGCCGAAAAATGGCCCGGTGCTAATGCATGCAACCCAGGCTACAGCAGGCATGTGAACTTGTGAAGGTGCCGATGATGGAAGGGGGGCTCCGATATATATTGTGGTTGATGGTAAAACAACTAATCTATAAAGTCTACCTATAAGGATTTCAATATTTCACTATCCATACATTTTCAAAAATGTTGGACCTCAATATTTTTCGAAAAATGTTGACCAACATTTTTAAAAAAACACCAACATTTTCAAAAATGTTGTATCTCAATTTTTTTCACCAACATTTCTCAAAAATGTTGAAGCTCAACATTTTTCTAAACCAACATATTTTAAAATAAAAAGTTGATCCAACACTTTCATTGTAAAAAAAATGTTGAACTCCAATTCATATTCCTCGACTCCGGTGAAGGCCGACACGGCCGGTGGCCCGAGCATAATAGAGGGTGCACAGGGCAGTGCGGCCGAGCATGGCAAGCACGGCGCGGGGGCGACGCGGCCCGCGCGCCCTCGCCAACGAGCTCGAGGGCGGCGGCCCTCGGCCGGCCACGTGAGCGTAAGGGCGCGTAGTGCGGCAGGGCCGTGGGAGGCGGCGATGGGCGCGAGAGGTGGTGGAATTTTGTAAAATCACCGTGGTATTGTACATAAAACACTCGTATGGAAGACAAACTTTCTTGTATGTATGTAATTTGCACGTCTTGTCTAATCAATTAAACAAATCATTCTTAACTTTTTTCCATAAAATGTCTGAGACACGAAGTGGGAAATAATTTATATGGATACTACGTTTGTGAGTTATTGCACAATTGGGGTAAAATGTTACGAACTCAACATGATACGGTGGTGTAATAATGAAAAAACATATTTCCAATTTGAGTGCACTATTGTTGTCTTGAAATCTGCTTATTTATTTCCAAATAATTTAAAATAATAGATGATGAAAGATGAACTGCTACATTCGGATAGGGTCGCGGAAATTGAAGAACAACTTATGGGATTTATTGTGTACGAGAATGTAAATCCCGAGAAGAATTCCATGCTGAGAACTCATGGGATCATCCTGATAACTCTATGTAAAAGTAGATTTGAGAAGTGATATTAAGTTTTAATATATAGTTATTTATTGTATATTAACTTCTAACATATATTTCATTTTGTGCAATTATACGAGGCCTATATGAATAGTAGCATTGTATAATATATGCATTAGAACAAATACGTATGCGAAATAATTAATAATACTGAAAAGCACCAACCGGTATAAATGTTGCCTTTAATACCGGTTATTTGAACCAGTGCTAAAGGGATACCCAACAACTGGTTGGGAAACTAGTGTTAATGAGGGGTTTAAATCCGTGTTGAAGGTAGTATCTCTCTAGACAAAGCTGTACGTTAACGTACGCATGTCAAAGTCCACGAAGTTAATTGGCGGAGAAATTAAGGCCGTGTTTAGATAGGATGCGAAAAGTTTTTGAGGGTAATAAATGCACATTTGACCAATAATTAGGGGTATTAATTAAATGTAGTTTACAAAACTATCTCCACAACCCTAGGTAAATTCTCGAGACGAATCTAATGAGGTCTTTGACCACACGATTAGAGGATGATCACTGTAGAGTTACTGTACCAAATCATAGATTAATTATGCTCATTAGATTCGTCGCGCAAAGTTGCACCCATCTGTGAAAAGGTTTTACAAATAAACTTCATTTAGTACTTCATGCATACAAGATTCTTTACATTTAATGCCTTTGAAAAAATTTTCGAAGACATCTAAACACGGCCTAAGTTTGGAGGACGACGGCAGACCAATTAATAAGCGGTGGTCACTGGTCAGAGCGCGAGCTCCGAACCGGCAACCACAAACAATATGCATTAACCCGTTTCCAGCGGCCACCATGCACTCCCTCTCGTTCGCGGTGGCATTGGGCAAGGGCATGTGAGTCGCAGCTGGGTTCCACGCTTCGGATTTGCATGCTTGCTAGCTTGCTCTCTGTGAGACTGACCAACGACTATGGTTCTGTTTGCTTTGACTTTTGACTTCTCTCACTTCTTTAGTTAGAGTATGGCCAATATAATGTCATTGCACAATATATGCATGCTATATGAGGTGGGATAGAAATAATGCTTTTCTCTTTTGCAATAATTCATCAATTTGCTGGAGGCATATATGCACAAGATATATACTCCTATGTATATATCCATATCTCGAAGAAATTTCAGAAAAGAAGACACACCAGAGCCACTATCAGCGTCGATTTCAAGTGACTCCATCCATGGCGCAACCTTCAAACCCATGTTAGACTATCCATACATTCCAGGATCCAGACCTCATTTCTCATCTCTAACTGCCCCCGCAGCTGACCTTAACTCTTTAAGGTGTTCACGCGCGCAATCTATATCGTAGAAACCATTCATGGCAAATATAGTATCCTATGTCTTTGATGACTCGACTGAAACAAATGAGTGGCTGTGATGCAAAATATTACGGCAGGAATTGTGTATGATGACTGTCGGTCATGACCTTTCAGCATCCTTGCAGCCTAAATCCTAACCATTTTCACTTGATCTCATGTTCCTCGTGGCCCCATACCTCAAGCTGCTACTCTCTGAAGTCGGTGTCGGTGTTCTACCGTCGATCCTACCGAGGGCTATCTCGAGGTAGTAGAGTTTCAGGTGGGTTTCGCCGAGATCAGGAACGCAAAGGCTAAGAGACTCAGGATTTTAGACAGGTTCGGGCCGCTTAGAAGGCGTATTACCCTACGTCCTGTGTGGTGATTGGTATTGATGAGATCGTCTGTCTCTCTGTTGGGAGACTTGGTTGTTCTTTGGAGGGGGTCCCTGCCCAGCCTCATTGTGGCAGAACCGCCCAAATTAATCCGGCTTAAGTGCGCTAACCTTCCATTGGTCGTCACGCAATTAAATTGGAGTAATCTGACAGTCTGTCGGGTCAAGCCCGATGCAACCACGAACAGTTACCTCGATCGAAACGAGTCATGCAAATGCCCACTCGAAGGTGGGTCCCAGAGATTACAACAATCCACAAGTATTAAATGGTCCCACTTGAGGTAATTTATTACAAACCGAGTTCAAATGTAAAGCAACAGCTAAACCAGAGTTTTTCGAAAACAGCGGAATGAAACTAATTTATTCGAAGGGAATGACGTCACGTGAAGCCATCGTGACATCACTCGGAAGCATCCTCGTCCCACATGACAGTCCAGCCAGGAGGAAGGGTGGTTGGCCAGGTGAGACCTGCAACCATCTCCTCAAGGGTACTACCTGAAAAACAATTCCACAAGCAAGGCTGAGTATACTAATACTCAGCAAGACTTAACCGTCGGGTGACAGCTACATCACCAACTTCTAGACATGCACGGCTTTTGGCTGGTGGGTTTGTTCTGCCAAAGAGCGACTAAGAGTGGGTCCTTGCTTTCAATATTTTAGCATCAAGTTCTAGTTCGAATTTAGTCTTTCTAGATAAGCAACCTATGCTAACCAAGCAAGTGGAGCAAGCAATTAAGCAAGCAGCAGTTTATCATCATCATGTTTCCACTTTCATTACTCAGTGCGGCAAGAGATCAAGTAGTCTCATTAGCTGCGAGAAACAGACAGTTCGAACCGATTTTAACCTTGCAAGGTGGATACTAAACACACGGAAAAGCATCAACCCCGAGGGTCGACACTAACCAGGCCGTTCCCATGTCTTCCGAGTTTGTTAATCCGAGCCCACTCCCCTTGGACACAAGCCTTAGCCGGTCATACTTCGCGGTCGTAACCGGCCGGCCTCGGTCTTGAGCCACGTGTCAGCGACAGGGGGATAAATCCCAGGGAAAGCAGGACAAGGCCACGCCCTCTTCCGAACAGGTACTAAACTTACCGGTCCCATACCCAAACAAGTGCTTAGTGCTTTCAAACACTTGATCAACATCGCCGGCACACTTCGACCTTAGCAACTTTTCATAAACAGACGGGGCATCTACATGACCAAAAACCCCCGTCCGTCATCCTTATGATTCCAACATAAGTAAAGCAGTTGATTCCTATATCTCGCGAGTGACAGGCAATCACTCGGCTTTTACCGTGTCCTTAAAGCGAGGCAACTATCGACCTATCATACTAGTATTGCAAAGCATAGGTACCTAGGATCATGCAACTAAGGTTTCAATTCAACTCCTGAACGTAAATGCACAAACATAGAGTACAAACATAGTTGCAAGATTCGAAACATGGGATATGCTCCGGGGCTTGCCTTCGGGCACGTTGTTAGCCTGGGACTCCTCTGCAGTGGGGTTCGGGTCTTGCTCGACCTGGACGGTGTTCACTTCTCCTTCCGCTTGGCCTTCTCCTCCAGCGGGTACGAGTTCGTAGTCTCCGTCAGCGAGGGCTTGCTCTACACGTATGCATATGCAATTAAGAACATGATCTTAATTCGAGTCATCATAATGTTATAATGATAAACCCGGGTGTACTTAGTGACACATTCACCTGGACAATTTTTGGTCTGACCTTCCCTTTCTTTAGTTAAGTTGTAGTTACTCATTAAAGTACTTGGGGTTTGTTGATGGTGATTGTGTACACATATAAAATTATTTAACTTTGATTTCACCACAAAACAGCAAGGGTGTGCGTGGGGTGTGTTTAATTCATTTAAATAACTTTAAAGAAAAGACTTATTCTTATTTCATCCTTTTTAAGCAATGAAACTTTCACAATTTATCCTGGCAGTTTGGGACTTCAATTAAATGGGAGAAAATTCCAGTGTGTTCTTGGTGTGTTGCTAGATTTACTGACCAAAATTTAGATCAAAAAGATTTACACAGCAACCAGGAAAAATCACACAAGCTTATCACACTAGCATTAAGAATAAATCCTAATAAATCATACTAACATTAATTCGTCCTTAGATTTCTACCAGAGCCTATACTAGTTTAAACAAGCTCATATGCCAAGCAATAGCTTCAAAAGACCCAAGGATCTTGCTGTATTAATTTATCAGATTTAAACTGATGTGAATTAAAAGTGCAAGTTAGCCAGCTCAAACTAAGCCCTATTATTTACCAGACATGCATCAAGTTACCACAGAGATGCTGCAAAAATATTGAGCTCAGAAGCTGCACAGATTAAATATTAAAATTGTTTAACTAAACAAGCACAGCCAGCCTAAACCATTTATAACTCAACATCCAGTGCGCAACTTTGTGCCACCTTTTACAGGAGCCTA